>BQKN01000953.1:94201-116233 GCA_022839385.1 Asparagus kiusianus
CATCTCATTGAAATGGATTCGGATCTTAACAATCTGGATTCCCTCCGCATCACCTCCCTCGACGACGATGAAGGGGATGAAGATGCCATCGAAATGGACGACGACGACGACGGCGGCGACGACGAGGCAGAAGACGAAGTCGCAGGGGGAGGAGTTACCCTGGGGTTCGTCGAGAAGCCGAAGAATCCTCACTCGCTTCTTCGTCAGTTCTTCCCTAGCAAAGCCGGAGGCGTCCCCGTACTTGCTTAAACCCTAAAACTCCCGCATGTTGGGCCTTTTTTATTAATAAATTGCACTTTCATGCCCTGAAAAGTTCATTAATTTTTAACTCCTGTTCCGTGAAGTTTAAGTTGGTCCAAATTGTACCTTAAAGACCTTTCTTGTTAGTCATTTGTTTCAATTTGGGGCTTTCTTTCGATTTCTCGTGTGAGTATTGTTAAAAAGGAGTTCGCTTGCTATTTTTCAGTTACCAATTTCTGTGTTTTTACTTAAATTTTGGAAGGAGGAGAGGGATTAAGTGTGATTCCTTGTCAGTTTGGGGGTACAAAAGTCTGAATGTTATCATTTGATAATCATTTCATGTCTTTTAGACAAAATTTTGAACCTTGATGTAACAGAAAGTATTGAAGTGAAAATCTGTGGAACTATGGTGTATTATTTGGGAATCGAAGTGAAAAATTGATGAAACTCTAGGGTATTAAAGTGCAGTTACCAATTATTTTTGTCTGATTTGGTTGGATTTAGGCGTGGTTGGATCCGTTGAACTTGCCTTCGGGGAAATTTCGCACGTGCGGATTCTGTGGAGAGCCACTACTGTTCCTTCTTCAGGCAAGTGGTCTTTTGTTAAGTTATTTTTTGATTTGGTTTTTGTTGGGAGGTTTGTTTCTAAGAAAGTAGGGGGATGTTTGAAATTTTATAGATTTATGCATCGTTGCCTGAGAAGGAATCTACATTCCATCGGATACTGTATGTGTTCATGTGCCCATCTATGTCCTGCCTTCTTAAGGACCAACATGAGCAGTGGAAGCGTGATGGAGAGAATTCTTGTAGAAGGTAACAGTTTTTCTTACAATGGTGGGCCTTGCTTTAAATATCGAATGACACCACTGACATATCATTCAATATGTTTGTAAGGCTTGTCGCAAAACTATATGATTTCTATGTTGTTTAATGTTTTTGGCAATTTTTTTTCTATATATCAGGATTTTCATGATATACCTAATGAAGCGTTGCAACAACAGTTTGGACTAATATACGTTATAGTGATTGGGTTTGGATTTTTTATTCAATTGAGGTCTTAACCCAGACCAATAACCTCTTATATAAATACCTGAAAGAAGAATTTGGACTCAATTGAGTCCAACCTAACTTGGAGTTATTTACAGAATAGCTTTATTCCTAGCATTATACTTTTGAAATTTTTGGTAACTTTAATAACATGTTTAAACATGAAAAGAATATAGCATCGTTTCTTCATAGCTCCATTCTCTATGCATCAATTCTGGACATCTATGAGATTTATATATATTATCCCACTTTAACAACCCAATATTTACTAAATATCTCTGGTATTCCCGACATCTGCCATCTAACATGGAATTTTTTTGCATCCGACATAAAATTGTTTAACTAAAGGAAGTAGCAATTCATTCCCAATGGGTATAAGTACAACATAAACATAAACTATGCAAAAGGTGATGTGTAGAAGATACTTGCTGATAAATTGATAGCTATGTTTTCTATATTTTATTCCATTCCGTCAATTGAATCTGTGCCTTTTGGGTGTTTTTTGAAGTGTGAAGGTTTTCCGGTGCCAACTACCTCGTTCTAATCCTTTCTACTCGTTCGACCCCCCTAAGCACAATGGCAGAAATGAACCTTTAACTGCTGGAGGTAAGTAGTTAAACTTTCATTTGCTAGATCTTTCTGTTCATTTTACTGGTTCATACTTTTGGTTTAGAGTTACTAGATCGCACTTAAATCCGTGGAAGGTCCCAGCAGATATTTGTTTATGGAGAAATGTGTATATACTTTGAAATACATGGTATAGTTAACAATGCTCAATGCTACAAGTGTAGACAACATCGGGCTATTATTTCAGGCAATAAATAAATTTGTTAGGGACCTAAGATTGTCCATTTGTATGAGTAGGTATGTCTGTGATTAGTGATTACCCTATAATATATTTATTTTCTCATTTAAATATGAAAATGAATGTCAAAATAATCAACTTATTGAAGCATAGATAATATAAGAACAACTAACAAGGTAAGCTAACCCACTCGTATAGTACATATGTAAGCTTCTTTTCAACTGAGGGTGCGTGAATGAAGTCTCAAACATGCCCAAGAATGGCCGTCTCCGTGCGAAGTATGTGTCTATTACGTTTGATATGGATAAGTTACATAATGGAATAGCCTATGCTTAGCAATCCTGGTTAAATCCTTTTCTTTACTTGTGCATGCCTTTGCAGGGTCTTTGTTTCTTCAATTTTTGTTTTATCATAGGCTCAGTTGTTGTGGATGAATGTCAGGATAGGCTCTAGAAGTTTTCCTTTGGTGCATGTCGTAAATAGGTGTAGTTATAAGGCTAGGCGTCCCACATTCCATGTTTTGCCAGACACAACTTTAGACTATTTTCTCAAGAGTTCATTTGCATTTGAATAGAATGATATTACCATTCGACTAAAATGTTGATAGATTTTTATGAGCAAGCCCATTGTTTTTTTAATAAAAAACGTTTAATGTTTTTTCCCACTAACTTACTGTTTTCACGCTTTTTTGTTCAGCTGAACTCTGTTGTTGGTGTGGCACTTGGGTAGGGGACAAAATCTGTAGTAATTGCAGGAGAGCACGCTACTGCTCTGAGAAACACCAGGTATAGGTCAACGGATATTTCAATATCTTCTTAATTCTTTACTGAAGCAAAACATAGCAATGTCTATCGTTTTTCAGTCTATGCATTGGCGCTCCGGCCATAAAAATGATTGCCGCAGGCTAGCGAATCCTTCAGAAGCTTCTGTGCCTATTCTGGGCAATGGTATGCAGAAATAAAGGGCTGAACAATTTTTTGACATGAAATCCTATGAATGTCACATTTTAACTGCATATCTTTATTATTTCAGCTGCCTGCAGAACTTTGTGGCCTGAATATGAAATCGAAAACGAAGATGAATGTTCGTCCGACTATGAACATTCTGAAGATACTAGTAGTGCAACTTCTTTGGTGCCCGTACAGAACAAAACAGATGAGGCATTTCAATCATTGTCAGACAAGTTTGCGGTAAATATAGTCATTTTAGTTTGATGGTCAGTCTGTGCCTTTATATCTAAGTCACTGTATTTTGTGTTAAACAAAGTTACTTGGTTGCAGGCTGACAATGATAAGGAGAATTTTGCATCGTTCCAACAGCGTATTGCTAAAGCCCCTGAGCAAGTGTTGAGGTAGGCATATATTCATGCCCTTTATAAATCACCATATCCTCTTTTAGCATAGTAGATCGACTCGAATATTATCTTTCCTGCATTTGTTGCATATCCTCACTTTCATTATTCATGGAAGATAAAGCACGATAGACTTCTGTCGATTCTATCGATTAACTTAGTTTAATGCTTTCTTCGTCCTATGAAAAAGATAACTTAAAATGTGTTACATTTTCTTATTGCAAATTCTTGCTTGAAACTTGCAAGTGTTGCCTTAATTTCAAGTTTCCATCCATCACATTAACAGATATTGTCGAGATCTGGCTGCAAAACCGTTGTGGCCATTATCAATTGGTCGTCCAACTAAAGCAGACATTCCCAGATGCAACTACTGCAAGGGTCCCCGTTCTTATGAATTCCAGGTTTGTGTATTTCCAATCTCTTGTTGGATTATTAGTTCCGTACCAATTCCGTTACGGTTAATTATGTCAATTTGAATAAAAGTTTGTCTCTCTGAGCTATATCCATCCATCATCAGTGGAAGCTTTAGAACTCAGTTTTAGCAGAATAAAAGTTTTGTCTCTCTGAGCTATATCCATCATCAGTGGAAGCTTTAGAAGTTTCAATTTTATCCGAGGCAACTTTTTCTTCTCTAGGCTTCTGTTTGACATTGCAGTAGAACATGTTTGTTATCAGGCTTCCATCTTCTTCTTTTTTCTTCTCTCTTTTCTGTGAGAAAGCCATGGGAAACTACTAGTTTTAGTTTCTACTATCATTTTAATTTTTGGACTTGTTGCTTCTTTTAATTGGTCAAAGAGAGTATCACTGTATTGCCTGTTCACATCTTCTGGATAAACTGAGATAACCCTGAAATTAAGTTACATGGAAGATAACCTCTCTATACAAAAGTTTTCATTATTGAACCCCCAGCTAGGGTGTCACTGGGTTGTACTTTCTGGCCAAAGGGACACACGAGGATCATATGACCCCTTTTGCGCCTGTCTTTTTCTTTGCCCAATGAATCCCTCTTATGCTTCTCTATCCTAATCAACCGGTTACCTTTCCTAATCTAACTACTCAACAGGCTTAAATAGAAGTCCTAGCCTTAACTATATAACTTCACCTTCTCTATCATCTGCGCCGTTGCAGCAATCATCACTACCATAACCACCATGACCTCCTCCACTAGCATGAGCATCATCACCGGTAACCATGACCTGCTCCACTTCAATCTTCTCTTTGTTAAGACACGCATCTGCGTTATCAAGTTGTCTCCTTTATTATTTTTTATTAAATATTTTTTTTTTGGTTTAATGGAGTCGTGCATTAACAGTAATATATTGTTTTGCAGATCATGCCTCAGCTGCTTTATTACTTTGGTGTGAGAAACGACCCTGATTCACTTGACTGGGGGACTATTGTTGTGTACACATGCTCGGGATCCTGCGATTCAAGTGTGAGCTACAAGGAAGAGTTTGCATGGGTTCAGCTGTATCCTACGGGTGCAATGCCTTAAAAGTTCTCCAATACATTTGAGCAGGTTTATATATAACGAATTCCTTCTTTCAGGGAGATTAAATTAACTTGGGACTATTATCTTGGCTATTATGAGTAAAAAAGTGCCGTTATCTAATTGATATTTGTATGGAAGCGACTGATAGTCTAATAGATTGTAAAAGCTCTTCATTTTAAAATTTCTTATGCTTTTAATCTCATTTCTTGATCCTTACCTTTCCCTCTGCAGGTTATCCTCCGAAGAATAGGTCGCCCTTGCTCAACAATTTCCTCGACGAAAACAAGTTTAAGCTACAAGGAGCGTTATCACTGGCTCGGCTCGATACAAGTAGTACTTTTTTTTTTAGGATAGCAGATAAAAAAGAGTATTAAAGGACAGAATCTTTAAAAAAAAAAAAGAGTACCGAGGGAGAACCGCCTTATAAATAGTTCTAAAGTTGGTTAACCCTTGCGATGTCACCGTGCCATGAGCTTGTGTTCTTCTTGACTTTTTGGAATTTTTTATTTTTCCTATTGCATTTTGTATTAAAACTACAAATCATGTAACCGTTCGAGCTTCAATATTTATAAAAGTTTTGTTAAAATAACTTGGAAGTGTAGCCTGGAAACAAACTGCAGCCGAGCTGACTTCAAAACGGAACATAGGTCAGCCATGATTAACAAAATTTAAAAAATAACAAATAAAAAAAATAGACTAACAAATTCGTAATCCTTACTAAAAACCGAACGATCCCTTCGTAACTGAACGCACCCCATACTTTCAAAATCCATAAATTTCCCTCCAAACTCGAAGCTGCTCTTGAAACAACCCCTTGACATCCTCTTTCTTCGCTAGAGAGAGGAGAGGAGAGGAGAGGAGGAGAGAGAGAGATGGCTCAGCTCCCTCTCAAGCTCCCTCCAAATTTCTACGACGCCACTTCAGGTGGCGTTTCCGATCGCTGCAGCCCTCGGCCCTCCAGCCTCTCGGGAGATCCTAGCTTTCGCTCCGTTATGAGCCTTTTCAGACCCACAAAGCGAAAAGAGGCGTCGGGTCCTCCCTCCTCCAGGAGGTTCGAGCTCATCGCTTGCTTTTCCAATGGAAACCAACGTCCTGAAGTTGAATCGGGTGCACGCGATAACACCGCGTGGGACCGTCCTTCTGTTTCCGTCGGGAGCTCGGGTACGCGATCAGGCAAAGAAGATAGGAGCGAGATCAGAAGTAACGAAGGCAATGCTCAAAGGGTGGCTTCCTTGGTAGAGAGAGTGATGAAAGTAATGAGGAAGGATTCCAGGAGCAGGATATGGAAGAAGCCTATCATGATGGGCAAAAGATGCGGCAAGCTGGCTGACGAGTTTCCTTACGACGGTTGCGACGGAGAGACGAACGCAGCTGCAGCTGCGGGTACAGTCGCAGTGGAGTCGTCGAGATCGGAAGGTCTCTGATTGTGCAAAATGGTTCATATGAAAAGAATTTATGGCTTTGACGTTCTTTTTTAGTTTTCAATAAAGCGGAGGCAAAAGTTACAATGAAGCGCATTAATTTACATTTACTTTTGAATATCTGAATGTGAATTTTCCCTTAATTTGAGCGATCCACAAAGTTGATCAAGGTTATAATCATTTAAATCTTCAACCTAAACTCTATTTAGAAGGAAAAATGTCTTAGTGATCCCAAAATAAGGGACATCTCACTCACAGATAGAGAGACGACATCTCACTCACATGCCTATGCAGAGTCCCTATTTTGGAGTATGTAACAATACTCATTTAGAAACAACAGATATTGTTGAGAGCTAATTTAATGAAAGCATCAGCTAAGCTTGTTTACTAGAGTAGTAATAATAGAACAACGGCCTTTCCCTGACATTGGTTCTATCAGCAACAATTTAATCAAACTAAGATTTTAGAATCGCAATATTTATGACAGAGGTTTGGTAGGGGTGCGCCAGGCCTGTGCAATAGTGCAACGCACAGGCGACGCTCGAGGGCCCCAGCAGCAAGCTGCTGTGGACGGACCCTCCCCCAACAAAAATTAATTTAATATCATAGTGGGCCGATGGCCCACGTATCAGATATTAAACTGATAAGAACAGATACTACACTTGATCTTAGCCAAAAGGCCGAGAAAGGTATGCCTAAAACCGCTGGCCACCTCGCTCCTTTTATAGGACACGCCTCCTCCCCTGCTCTTTGTTTTGGCCGATGTGGGACTAACCTACAGGGACTTCTTCAACTCCCCTACCAACAATGAGGACTAGCCCTGATTGTGCATCGTAACTTATTATCCACTTTTTCTTCCTTTTATGTATTTCTCTTTGTTGTGTGTAAAGCCAGATCGACTAGCTAGTTCGCGAACATCGATCTCTCGATCAGCTCGAATTAAAAGACCGCGGGTATTCGAAGCAAACAGATAGCACCCCGCTCGCAACTGAACACGGACAACCTGACTGTTCTAAAAAATACACAATGAAGAAGAAGAACAGGCTCGCACACAATCGACCAAAAATCTACCTTGCTTTAGTGTGTCCCGTTGCTTTGCTTTCTGCTGTTGTTTAGTTTCCCTGATGGATTCTCTAAGTTTGTACTCACGAATTCATAGATAGTTTGATGGTTTTTGTTCTAACGCAGTTTGCTTTTCTCTCGCTTTATTGCTTTATTTGCCGGTTTCTAATTAATCCAGCAACAGTGACCGTTTTTGTGTAGGAGGGGTCTAAAGCTATTGGACTTGTCCCTGAGCAGCAAAGTGACAATAAAATAATGCTGGGGGGGTATAAATGGTCATACCCTCATATTACGAGGGGCTGTATGTAATCAATCCACAGTTCTATTACTTCTCATAAGATGAAGCTGCCCGGAGAGAGCAATAACTGAAAAAGCTTTGCGGATGAGGCTGGCTCCAGTAGGGTATTCAACCATCAGAATACACATGATGATGTCAATATTGACCACCCACCAGGCTCCTAAACAAAGGTAAGAAATATATGCGTGCTCTTTCGAGTCTGCCAGTACAATACATACACCAAATCACGCATTAATCATTAAATCAGAGAGCAATATCCATAAATACTACCAAACAAGAATGCCAACAACATTGATCTTTAAATAATACTATCCAACAAGGATTTAAATATGACATCAGATATAATACACTACTTACAACACGCACTACTAATCCCTCTTATTGTCCTATGTTGCGCTAACCTTTCACAAAGGCACATGTAAAAGTTATACATGAACAAAGATATATAAACTTTAAAAAAAAATACAACTAGAATCATGTCAGAAAAGATTAGAAAATTTACAATATGAGAAGGCATCATAACCTTTGAGCCTGCTCAGCAGCTGGATTGCTCGTAGCTGACGATGCAGGAGTCCTGCCATTAGCTGCTCCGTTCTCAACGGGTGCTGAAGATCCCCATTTTCCCTCAGACTCCAATGGCTCGATAACCTTAACTGCTCCGTCAGTTAGCCCAACTGCTAATTGATTCGGCTCCTGTGGGTGTGTAGCAATAACCAAAGGGTACACTGGTGGATTGCTGAAGAGAGAAGATAAATACAAGCTCAGTGCTCATGAAATGAGCTGAGTAATCGAACATACTTCATGTCAAGTTAATCTTCACATAAACGACTAGAATATGACGTTGTAAACATATGTACGACACCGGGGAAAACCATATAGGAAAAGATGCATGTCCCAGAGATTTTTACGTATTTGATTGCACTGAGATACAATGTTCTAATTGCAATGACATTTTACTTGTTTGCGCTGATTCTACTGATTGCACCAAAATTGTATATCGATCCCCTTGATTTAAAACTGGCAGTGGGTTGCCTGTCGTGTCCCCTTTCTCCCTATATTGTTATTCATAGAGGGCCCTTTATATGTACACATGGACGTTTCTGAGTATACCAACGGATGGAAAACTATGGAAGCCAAAAAAGCTGCTCTATGGAAAATTCCACCCACAACCATTCTATGGAAGATAATTTTCTTGTAAAATTAAAAAAAAAATCTGTTTTTGGAGCCCAAGTAGACAGAAATCAATGATCTAAACAGTAAAATACGCTTTAACATTAAAACTGAGAAACTAGTGAAATTAAGGAACTAGGCACTGGCTAGAGTACAATCTGAAAGCATGTATGCAAACGATAAAAAGGGGAAACCTTTCTTAGTTGATTAATAAATAAGGATTCGACTTTAAATTTTCTGCCTGTGCTTCGTTTAGATACTCTTCACAGGAATGACATAATCCTCCTACTAACATGACCTCAGTTACACCTCATTTGAAAATTTTGATACCTGTTTGCTGTTGTAGGAGACAGATAAGCTGATGGGGCAATCCGACATCTTAGTCCCAAATTATCAGCATCGAATACACCAATATTACCATCAAAGAAGGAAACATAAATCAGTTGGCTATTGCACGAGTAACACCCATAAGATATTGGAGCAGAGAGGCTGTCTTGTGGAACCCACTGAAATGATGAGAGAGAGTTTCACATTAATTCTCAGTACACGAGTTACTATTTAAATGAAGGTAACATGTGCTAGTAAACAACTTACCTGGTGAAGAAGCTCCATTTTTAGAGCATCATATATAGCAACCTGAGTTTCGTGAGAAACCAGCAAGCGAGTTTGGTCGGAATTGAACTGGACACGAGTATCGCCTGCAGGAGTCTTTCCAGCTGGCAGTTTGATTGGTATAGATTTCTTTTTCTCCCATGTATCAGTCGTCCATACACAGAGCTGCAACAGTACTTTGGAATTATCATAATTATCAACCAATGCAATAGACCAAACCTATTGTGTGGTATGCAATTTTCTCACTGTTGATACTCAACTACAGGAAGAAAAACTCAAAAGGTGCACTAGGAGCTGAATGAAACAACGGAAGGAGATAAAATAAATTTTAACTTAAAATAAAACATATTTAATCATGTAAAAGTGAAAACACTGACACCGAATGCTGATCCTATGCTCGCTCTTCTTGTATAATGGCATGCATATTGTTGAAAATTAATTTAAAGGGAAACTAGAGACTCTATCTAGAACTCTGTTGATCTCCTATATTTATACTAATTCCTAATATAATTATAACATCATAGATCTGCATATTATATTCATTAACACTCTCTCTCAAGTTGGAGCATGTGTGATATACATGCCTCGCTTGTTACAAACAAGATGTACTCACTCCAATTTGTGACACAACTTAAAAATGTTGAAATCTTCTGTGTGACCTTTTTCATCATAATTATCTTCATCTTCTAGTCTTCTACTTGAATGTCTTCTACCACGAATAATCTTAACCAAAATCACCAAATGTGATACCTCGATCTTCTTCACAGATTGATCAAACGAAACGATCCTCTCCAGGGAACTGCCAAACAAACGATCATCACCAAGGACCGACCAAACAACAATCCTCTCTAGGGATCCACCGAACAAACGATCCTCCTTAAGGATCCACCAAACAAATGATCCTCCTCAGGATCTAACAAATGATCCTTCACTAGAGATCTCCCAAACAAACAATCCTCTCAAGGATCTAACAAACGATCCTTCTCGTGGATCCACCAAACAAACGATTCTCTTCAAAATCAACAAAAAAAAATCCTCTTCATGGATCAACCAAACATACTCTTAAGGTTTCTAGAATACAAACTATGGTGGCAGTAGTGTCCACAAGTTGAGTAGACAGTGCATGAAGGGAAATCAAGGCAACACGGGCTGTGACGAGAACATATACATCGCGGATGACTACTGCTATCAATAATAGCAATCTTAATCATCAACAAGGCCATCAAAAACGGACAGACAAGAATCCGCGGCAATATTCATGGTGAACAGTGCCACGCCCTATACACTATAACTAGTCACAAGAAAGAATGGTGATTGTAAGGCAGAGGGAGGAGTTTGATGGTGAGAGATTGGAGGACTAGGGTTTGTGAGAATCTAGAGTTTTATGGAGGCTAAGGTTTGCATGGCACTGATACCATGTTAAAATTAATTCTGAGGAAAACCAGAGACTCTATCTAAAGCTTGTTGATCTCTTATATTTATACAAATAGCAAATAAATACATGTTACATATTATTAAGAATATGATAAATAGATTCTTAGCATATTCTTTTATCCTCTTAATTACATCCCTAATATCTCTCAACTACATGTTCCTAATATATTATTCCTAATATAACTATAACATCATAGATCTGCATAATATATTCATTAACACATAAGAAAGATTCATATCCTACCAACAAGGTCTAAACAGAGTAACTTTTCCAAAGAGCATTGCTAGACAGATATTCCCAAAAATTCAAATCACAAGTTAAATTTTAGAAACTTACCTGAGCATCAGCCCCTGAAGATACCAGGATATGTAAGTTGTTGGAAAAAGCCAATCCACTTATGCGTTTCTGATGGCCATTCAGTTTTGTTTTAACCTACCAGAAAACGAGGAGAAAAAAACAATGAATCGAGAACAACTCTAAGAGTAGAAAAATTGTCAGGGTTTAGAGATACTACCTCATCCACCCTCACATTGTATATGTGGATGGTGGAATCTTCCATACCAATTGCTATAATGTTGTTGTCTTGAGGATGGAATGCTAAAAAGGTTGAAGCTGGTGGTGGTGGCATGAACGTCGTCATTACCTGCAGAGACAGATGCCTCGACAGTTAATAAGGAAACAGAATTAACAATATCGCATGTTCCTTTATGCAAAATGTGGTAGAACTTACCTTGAACGTCATCATATTAAATAATGAGACCTTTCCGCCACATGCAGACATTACATATGAATCATTCTTTGAGAGAGCTATACAAGGGACACCATCTTCAGGCTTAGTATCTGAGACATCATTTGTCATAAGCAGACCACTGTTTGGTTGCCAATGCTGTGGTACAACGCTGGCAGTGGCCTTTAACATTCAATTACCTTAGTTCATTCCCTTTGCGATCAAAGAAACATGAAAACATAATTACCGACAGAACTATACATCCAAAAATTACCTTGCCAGTTGGATTTTGCTCACTACGGCTCCATTTCCACAGCCTCTGAACAGCATTTGATGCCAGTGCTAATAAGCCAACCCCAGAGTTTGTGTAAAGTAATCTAGCAACCTGCTAGTAAATGAGGTGTTAAACATTCAAAATCAAGCATATAGCATTCAAGATGTGGATTGAAAATTCAATAATCAGCACCTTGCTGGTAGGATCCGTGTTGTCTGGCATTGTAACTACCCGACAATGTTGCGCATTCAGGATTTCTGCCAATTCCCAAGGTTTACTTCTATCTGGCAGATCTTCCGAAATTCTTGGCTTAATTTCTATACTCCTTAATGAAGGATCACCTCCATTCTGTAAATAATAGAATGGGATTTTATAATGAATTTAATGATGCTCTATAAAACTCTGTGTCATATTTAAACAGGGTAAAGAGATAGTAATATAGATAAATAAAACCAAATGACCCTGCAAAAGCAAAACATGATTGATTATTTCAGCATATAGGGAGATTTTGTGTTTCATATTATCTCCATGACAAGCAAGATATTTACAGCTTGAACTGTATTTCAGAGGCAAAAAGTGACTCCCCAGAAAAGAGTCTTAGAAGTAGAAATACCAAGATGCGTTTACCTTTCAAAGCAAATAAATTGAGCATCCATTGACGACTATACAGCAAATAAAGACAACAAAAAAAAAGACCACAAACAAATATTAGTACAATTGTTAAGTTTCTGTCTTGTAGAAATTTATATTCAAGGTAATACAACCTCTCGCTCAATGGGATGCATAACATAGGGGAAAAAAAGTTGTACTACAAGAATCTCTTTACATATTGATATATGAATCCAGTCTGCCAACATACAGATCTGACCAGTAACTATATGAATATACAACCTACATTATATCTGTAAGTATTTACCCCTTAATAATTTAGTAAGAGATGAGAAAAAATTGTCAGGAGTATCAATTTTAGAAAATCAAACTGAACGGGCAACCCAATGCCAATGTTAAGGGACCGATTATGTCGGACAAGGAAAGATGAATGGATTGTTCTACAAAAACTTAGATCCTTATTCTGAAAAATAGACTTCCATGGAAGTTTACATAACACGTCTAGGCCCGAAGTATGCATATGCAAGAAAATCACAGTAGTAATTGTAATATGATTCAAAAGTTGTGTTTTTTTTGCCTAACATACAATAACGGAAGATGGCCTCGCAGGAGAGTTTCTTTCCATGCGATCAACTCTACTGATGCTTGAGGAGATGCTCGCAGCCACAGGAGAACCAGAAACCTGGTAACAAATCAGAATGTTTTGAAATTTAATGCTGGATGTTAGGAAAATTACCTATCCCCGAGTAGAACAGTATAAGAAGGAAGAGAAACAAATGCTATATCACCTTCATTGGAGACGCTTCGTATTGAGCTCTAAATGCTTCGGAAGATCGGTTTCCAAAAGCTCGCAAAGCTCTGAGGCCCTCAGCATTAGCAAGTATCTTAAAACCATTATCGGCAGTAGTAACAGCAAGAAGATTCCCCTCCTTGTTGAATCGCAAGCGAGGAAGACTCTGAGAGTATCCAATTGATGCATTTAGTGATCAACCAAAGAATAAAGGAAATAAAAGAAATGGCAAGCAAAACTATCAGAGACTGACCGGCAGTCCACCGTCTGCTTCTGTGTATGAAATCATGTTTAGGTTGTCTACGTCCCAAAATTTGATCTGATTATCTTCGCCAGCAGCCAAAAAGTGATTTTTTGCAGTATCAAATTGCACGACACCTGCTGATTTTTTTCGGAAACCCGAGTATGTCCTCTTTATAGCCCCTTCACTTTCATTCCATTCAACCAGGTAAGAATCCCCATCTTTGCTTGTCCCACAGGAAAACAATCTACATGATGAAAAATACGAGTAATAATGGATTTCTTGATTGACAAATAACCAAATCATGATACCATCACCATCTAATGGTAAACTCTTCATATAAGTACATCTCTTACCTACTTCCATCAGCACTATATAGCATGGTTGTACACCACCGCCCAGGAGCATCATAATCAACCCTAGATCCCATGTTGTCATACAGCCATGCCTTGATTTTTCCATCAAGAGAAGTTGAGAAAATGAACTGCAAATTCAAAGTAAACGATAGCATCAGACATGATGAAAACAAAAGATTCATGCAAGATGCAACAACAGATTTCAAAATGTTGACGTAACTAGATGAGAAACTAGGTATTTTCACTGGTAATTGGCAAAATATAATTTTCTTCTGCGAGGAAAATGATATTCGTGAAAAAGTGGCATATAAATGCAATCTAATCAAAATATGTTACAGAATAAAGGAACAATTAATATGCTTATATTAATGGGTCACATATATTAGATGTTGCAATCCTTCAACAGTATAAAAGCACATTTTGTTCTAGCTATGTCAGTTGTTGAATTTGGTGAAGAATATCCATTGAGCCAAGGGATCAACATGTGTACCATGACCGCCCAAAACTTAAAATAAAAGCTATGGCTCACAAGGTTGTATTGGCCAACCAGAATAGGGAAAGATTGTTCATAAATTACATTCACAAGGGTGACTAAATTTGAACAATGAATTGAGCTTGCAGGACATGTCAATAAATAAGTCACTTACAGCATGACAGTGAAAATTATGTCCTCTAGGCTTGACATAAAGTTCAGATGTCAGGGAAAACTCTTTTTTTTTCAGATATGCTACTCCAGAGCACATGATGCAAAATAACAGATAAATAATTTGGCTATAACATGCGGGACTTCGAAGAATACCTGAATGTTCTCCTTGTGGTGGGGGCAAATGGAGTAAACAGGTGCCTCATGTCCTTCAAATACGTGAAGCACTTGTCCATTTAAATCCCAGACCTAGAACATGAGGAAGCTTCATCAAATAAGGTGAAGAACATAACATTGAAACGAAAAAAATATTTAGTAGATAATAGCTATAACCTTTATCATCTTGTCATCTCCACAAGACACCACGCATAGTTGCTTGTTTGGATGAGAGAAGGCTATGTCATTGACTGCACCAATATGAGCATCAATCTGCAGATAAAAATTAGGTCAGTAAGTGCACCAAATATTTCCTGTTTAGGCAAAAGTTGCACCGACCTCTATACGCTGATGTAGATCATTTGGTGCTTGATAAGCATGGATGTGAATCAAGTGTTTTGAGAATGCAACACCTGCAGCCACAGAATTGAAATTCTAGGAAACTAGCAACCACAAATCATGCTAACCACCAAGAGAGAGCCTTACCTATAAAAGTTCCATCAGGACTCCAAGTTACTCGATTGATTGAAACGGAAGAATCTTTGACAATGGCCGCCTGACCAATTCAACGTGGATAAATAATGTCAACGTATGTAAAATAAATGTAAGGTTGACTGCAACTGTATGCAGGCTGCATACATAGAGTTAAATGCAATGACCACCACCACTTGCAACATTAAGCAATGTTTTCTAAAGAATATAAGTAATGCAACCTGCATAATCACTATCAGAAAGGTGGCAGAAAAAGGTGTCTGAAAAATAAATGATAGAGTTTTTCTAGGAATTTCAACAAGAAATATGATAAAAACCTGAAATTGCGACGAGCAAGCAGATATGTCCCGTATTTTAAATGGCTTTGAGATCAACCTCTCCCGTAGCCCAATTTCCCAAAGTGCTATTTCGCCATTCCCAGAACCAACTGGAGATGACAAAGATACACATTAAAAGATTCAATTGAGAAACTTATTTAAATATTTTTGTTAACGTTGCCAGCCTATGAATAACATCATGTTGAAATATTACACCAGCTGCTTCAAGATCATGCCAAGGTTATACCTAGAAGTAGAGTGTGGTGAGAAGGATGGAAGTCCATGGTAGTCACATTTGATCCCTGATTCAGTGTGCAAGCTACAAATCTTGGCAGATCATCCAGCGACCATCCAACTTGTGGAATAGGCGTGGGATATGTAACCTGATTACGATACAAGACAAAATATCCCTAAATTCACATGCTACATCAACTAAGTATATAGCAGTGCAAAGTACAATAGAAAGCTCAAACAATTCCTCCCAAGCATTAGTAAATCACCTCATCCATGTGTGCACCAGGCCTTATTCGCTTCATTAACTGCTCAGAGTCAGCATTCTGATAATCTGTCATGCTGAGAACATGTGGAGGAGTTCTTGGGCGTTTAATAGATACTGGTTCATGGGAAAAGTAATTCCGATTAATACTGCTATACAGTATACAACTTGCAGTTTTTGCAAAAGGACTCTGCCATGAACCTACTATTATTAGACAATATTCTGAAGAGTAAGATCTTATCCCAAATTTTGGGCTCTAGTAGATGAACCATTTCTGTTCCATTCAGTTGGTTGGGATCAAACTTAATGATATTTTTGTCTTGAGTCTCCCTCAAGTCTAATAATATAATGCATAGACTTAGGTCACCTTTAATCTATGAATTAAGCGCATCAATTTACATCAGTGACTTTACTGCATTGACGTGATTAAACTTTCAAAATTGTGTCAACTAGACAGACAAACATATGTTTTGTCTGCCTTATGAATCCAAAATGAGTATCAAGATGATAAACACTGAGATGATGAAACCACAAGTAACAATAAATCTCTTTCAATTTCAGGAAGCCATATTCATGATTGCAATCTTCAAAGATTTCCTGGCAGATGGAATCACCATTAAAACCATACAGAATTAGATTTTGCTACATCTTGAAAATGTGCACTTAAAGGTTCTTAACTGTGAATGCCACTATCTAGAAACAAAGCATATTCTCTCTGACTTTAGAACCTGAGGGGAGCATAAACATGAAAAACGCCAAGATAATGAAAACCCCTTGGGAAGTCTTTGAGCTTGAAAATGATGCCCTTCCTCTTTGGAATCTAGCTAGTTAGTAACTACCTTTTGAAATTTGTTTGTCCTCTACAATAAAATTAGCCCTGACAATTAAATGACAAAATTAGATTTCAAACCTTGATTTGGTGCCACAGGTATTGATGATGCAGCAACAACAGCAGACTGAACTGATGATGAAGCAGTTGCATTGGCCATCCAGCCAGCCAATGCATTAGCATTTGCTGCAGCTGCAGCAGTTGGAGGGAATGGCTGCATGATGAGAGTAAAGAAATAAGAACCCAAAAATATATTAAAAAAATTAATCATTAAAATCATGAATACTAGATATATACCCCATGAGCTCCAAGTGGCGTATACGATGCAGTAGCCTTTGGAACAGCTGCAAGTGGAACAGAGACTGGTGAGGCACGAGCTCCATTTGGAGGGGCACAGGTATGGTCTGTGAACAATGTTTTGATGTCTGGATTTGGCCTTGGATTCTTACAGAGTTGATGCTGCCAATTCAAACTGCCATGACCAACAACCATAACTCAGCATCCAATTTGATAGGCAATTGTCTGCACGTTATACTACTTAAAGGCAAAATTATGAAGCACTTTGCCCTCGTAAGATAGAAAAGACAAGAAATACAAAGACAAGTAGCAGGCTATGTAAATATTTACTAATGTACCTTTGGTTGATGAGAGTTCTCAGTCGGGAAGCTTTCAGAGATGGGAAGAGTAATTTTTCTCGAAAGAGAGGATTTGCTTCAATCAATTTTTTAAGCTCTATCAGCATGATGCTTCGGGCTGACTTGGTGTCTCCATACTTTGATAATTGTTCATTTTCCCTGCATTAAACAGAGGAAAGGATAAGCACATTTAGTACCCAAGAACAACCATTTAGCACCCCCATAAAAACAATCAAGATTTGGACTGAGAAAATAATGAAACTTAAACAAATAAAGGATCACTAAGCGTCTTAGCTGAGAAAACAAATGAAACTACAACCTATACATGCAAATTCTAGTTCAAGCACTTTATTGGTTTTGTTGTTATGCATAAAAGATGCTTAAGACTCTTGTATGTTGTCACAAAGTGTACCTCGGACTCTGCATTCGATGAGTTAAGATGGAAGTTTCTAATATGCCTCCTCTTGCACTAATATTATGACTATTTTTACATACTACACCTAAAGTTTAAGCTGACAGATTTTGAAATCATCAAACATCCATCAAGCAAACAAAGCACGCTGCCTGAGATTCAACATGTGTAAGAACTCTCGTACAAAGCAGATGTCCCATGGTAGAACATAATAAATGCAGTTGCGTAATCTCCTAAATCATCAACGGTAAGGTCCGTCTCGAGGCGTCTTTAGTCTCGAAACAAGATTCTTGGATACCACACTATGACAGAATTTTGAAGGAAATTTCCCTCAGAGCTCAATCCAATGCATTATAACAGACGAAAAGTACATCGAACAACCTTAACACTATCATTAAAAAGGATTACTATTCATTTCGAATCATGTACAGCATTATTACATGCTAAATTAAAACACAAGAGAAATGACACGAACAAGTAAAAATAGCCTGTATAAATAGTTGAAGTATTAAAATCAAAAAAACCTTCCAATCATATTCAACTACGTCATTCTCTTCTTCACAATCTACATTAAATGACGTTTAAATTGCCAACACTTCTTTCATGATTTCAGAAACATAAACAACTGCAAATATTTATTCAACAAACAATTCCCATGAATCTTGGACTGACTAACCCCAGCAGAGAAAACAAAATATATTACCTAAAATTCTCCAGGGTGAGAAGATGAGTAATTTCCTTATATAGTTCTTCATTGAATGTAGAAAAAACTTTCAGATCTTTTACTAATATATCTACCGCCTTACTCCTGTCACGGCTGTCAGCGGAAAAAAAAAATAGATACCATTATTGAAAAAATACATATTTGGAAAAAAGAGAACTTTTTATAATTAATAAAATGACCGTTAATTGAACAGAGAAATCAAAGGGTAAACCTGTCAAGTGCCTCTAAATACTTCTGCTTCCTAATCTCGAAGAAAATCTTCATCGAATATCTATTATCATCCACCTTCGTGAATCCAGAGAGATACTTCTCGACCTCGTCCCACTCTCCAGCGAGCGACTTCTCCTCAAAATACTTCATATTGAAGAAAAACCCCGATTCCTGCTCCAACCTTTTTCAAAAACCCAAAAAAAAAAATCAGAAAATTACAAAAATCACCGAAACCAAAAACCGTAGAAACTCACTTGTGAACCGATTCCTTAAACTTCTCCTCGTCGAGGAACTGGAGAATGAGGAAAACCAGCTCCCGGCTCAGCGACGACATTTCCCCTCGGAGAGATCCGATTCGAGTTACAAATGCGAGGGAATTTGGAAATTTTGAGAGATTCGAGAGGGATTTTTGAAGTTTTTACGGTTTCTAGGGTTTCAATCTAGGGCTTCGACTCTCATGGCGTCGACGGGTAGAGAGAGAGAGAGAGAGAGAGAGAGAAGAGAGAAGGGAAAAGCTGAGAACGGGATGAGAGACTTTGTCTCGCTTTCTTCGATGCGTTTTGTAGTCCTCTCAGCCTTTTCACCGACTTATCATGGATAAGCACACGTGCTTATCAAATAGGCACAACGAGTTATCTGATAAGGCGATGGTCGTGGGTTTCCGCGGATTCGAAAAATTGGGTTCAAATCTAGTGGATATTCTTTCGTAGCGTCCACCACGCCTGCTCTGTCGGGGGGATGGCGCGTCGCTCTCACGAGTCGCGAGTTTTTTTGTTTTATTTTCTCGCGGTATTTTGATGGCGTGAGGCCCCGTGACTGGGTTGGATCGACTCCGGGATCGGATGTGGGTGAAACAACATCAAACGCCTTTTCTCTTTATAAAAATGCATACCACGTTTTTGTATATATAAATATATATAATTCCACATTAGTATTTTAGGTCTTTTAGATATCAGTCCATTCCATCTTCTCTATTTGCGTAAGAGTCCCTCAAATCTTGGAAATTACATGTAAGTTCTGTAAATTCTATCGGGTCTTGCGAAATAGTCCCTCCGTTAGTTATTTAGGTAAAAAAGACAACCATAGTTGGGTTAGCTTCGATATCAACACTTGCGATTGCCAAACCATCATTATCCACAACAAAAGATGTAAAATTCATTCTCTATGTTCCGACCATTGGAGGAGAAAGTGACAAATAACCTACGGGAGAGTTTTGCGAGAAAGTGTATAGGTTTAAAGCATTATAATCATTAAAACGGTTCAATTTTGAATTAGGATTCTTATTTGAGGTTGTTTATAGCAGATTTAGGATTTAACTCATTAAAAAATCGATTTAGGAACTTATCGGAAGATTAAAGTTATAATTTGCCTTGAAAAGTCAAATTTGACAATCTATTTCCCTCAAAACTAATGGGAGTTAACCGGTGGACAAATTTGCAAGACCTTATAATGTTTGAGAGATGAATATGCAATTTTTTCCTAAATTTGAGGGGCTAATATTCAATTATCAAAAACTTGAAGGATTAGTATCTAAAAACCCTATTATTTTTCAAGCACTTGCTTCAGACCATCACAACGGTTGGCTATGCGGCTTTATCTAAAGTATAGTTGTTTCTGCCATAAAAAATTATATTTCTTTTATACTTTTTTAATTCCGATGTGCTAATAAAAATATGTTATTCGATTTAAAAAAGTAATCCAAATTAGATCGTTCTCTTTGGCCGAAAAATGAAGACATAAATATTGATGTTTGGTATTGGGCATAAAGCTGTCACATGAAGCAACCGCTAACTGTCACGTTTAATATCTCGCGTCAAAGGACGTGGAAAAATTAGCGCCCGTCATCTTCTCTTTATCGCGAAACATTGAGACAATGACCAGAGTTAATCTCAGACCCCCAGAATCTGGACCACAACTGGCAAAATGGCAAGGCGGGGGCCCCACTCACTGGGGAGAAAATGGGTGAGGGTCACGACGCCACAAATGCTGACAAAGCACGAGAAGTATTAATCACATGATTTATCGTGTCACGTCATTATCGCGAAATTTCGTGGATTGCGTGAGTCCGTAGGCCTTCAACGTCAGCAATCTTTGAGATTCCGGGCGTGTCGCTTTCGTAGCGAGTCTTGTTCTGGTCACCGCCTACAGAAAGTTACCGCGCTGTTTCGCCATCAGCACTCTCTGGAATCTGGGCGCAGGCGTGGTTACGATGCCAGCTTATGCTCACCGACGTCAATGATATTATAATTGGGAGGGAACAATAAATTGTTACATTATATGGGCTTAAACTGGTTTCGAGAAGACTCTTTTGAATAATAAATGATAGGTTACTATTGTATATTAAAGGTTAAATTGCACTTAAATACCATATAGGTTTCCACTTGTTGCAGTTAACACCACAAATTGGAGCGCAGTGCTAGGTATTCAGGGCCATTGAGATGATATAAACGGGCAGTCTGGGCATTTTACCGCCCCCTCTATGACCCAGATCACTCACCGCTGTGGGGAGTTCTGATAGAAAGTACACTCCACAAGTTCTACTTTGGTAAATAAAATTACCATAAAATTTACATGTTACTATCATCAATCATGTAAACATAAAATTTCCCACTCATATGTTCCTTTGTGATACTTACATATTACTTTTAAAGCTTTTTAACAATTAATATTTATTAAAACTTTTATTAGAAATATCCCAATTCTATTATAAAGTTGAATTAAGATAAATCTAAAAAAGATATTTGGTTGATTTAAAAGTTAACTTAACAAATAATATTAATTAATAAACTCTATAATTAGCATGTAAGTATAATAGAGAAATATTCAGGTGACTATTTCTATGTTTGCATGGTCGTTGATAGTAACATGTAAATTTTGGAAATTTTATGGTAACTTTTATTTCTAAATACAACTTGTGGTATTTAAGCGCGATAAGTGGAAAACTATATGGTATTTAAGTGCAAGTTGCCCTAAAATAAATTCTCATCTTTGACTTTTAGGTCTTTATGGGCCATGGACTGTGGAATAAGGTCCAATAATTAAAGTAACTTCTAAGGGGCTGTTTGATTGGTTTCCTAAAAACCAAGAAAAGGAAATCGGTACAAGGAAATTAATAAAATAATATTTTTATCCATTTCCATTCCTAAAACTCACCCACAACATCCAATAAAATATTATTTTTATCCTCC
>BQKN01000953.1:121233-142853 GCA_022839385.1 Asparagus kiusianus
AAACAAAATCCCCCATTCCCGGGAAAATCAGAAATTTACACCTACAGAAGATGGCGACCACAGTGGGAGAATCCGTTCATTCAGATGAATTGGTGGTGGCGCAGTCTGACGGAGTTGCTGCAGAGACTACTGTTGAGTCCCTGGTAATCAAGTTCGAGGGGTACTTGCAATCATCCTCCTCTAGCGGCAATGCATCTCGCAAGTGCAGCAGAGTCGTGCGGGTGACCCAGCCCCAAGAGGCCGAGGCAACCAAGCCTGAGGGATCTACCCAAGCCGAGGCAGGGGGTTCTTTTCCCCCCGAACTAGTTGAGGCCGAGCCGAGATTCGAGAATGCAGGTCTAGGGGCTGCTGGATGGGTCGATGAACAATCCTCGCAGACCCATGTGCATGAGGAATCAACCATCCGTGTCGACGCAGACCACGCCTCCGCCGTCGACATGAACGCTCCTCGTTCAAAAAGATCCAAACAGCGGCGACGAAAAGCTCTCGCTCGTCTCGAGGCACAATCCCTCATCCCCCACGACAGCCTGAATTATTGTTCAGGCTTGAGAGGAATCAATCTCTTGAGTCAGGTTCCCGGTTTTGGCGAACCGCTCAAATCAGGCGAGCCTACCAGTTTAGGCGAGCCCATCTCTTTGAGCCAGGTTCCCAGTTTTGGCGAACCGCTCAAATCAGGCGAGCCTAACGGTTTAGGCGAGCCCAACCTCTTGAGCCAGGTTTCCATTTTTGGCGAACCGCTCAAATCGGGCGAACCTAGCAGTTTAGGCGAGCCCCACTCTGTGAGCAAGATGCTCGATTTTGGCGAACCAAGGGCACCTGGCCAACTCTGCAGTTCAAGAGGGTTTCGTCAAACAAGCGGACTTCACCAAGCTCGCCTGACAGCCCGAGATCGCCAGAAAGGCGAAGCAACAGCTCGTCAGATAGGCACAGGCACACTGTACCAATCTCGCCTGACGGGCGAACCTCGCCAACACGCTCACGCCCAAATGGGGGTGGCCACTCCGTTTGCCTGCACGGGTCTGACGTCCGTCTCTGACTACGACGACGACGATTGCTCGGCAACGGCAACGTCGCAGACTTCAAGCTCAATTCGAGGCAGGCACGTGAGTGTGCACATGACCGACATCCCTGATGAGATGTCCAGGAGACTCAATGAGCAACAAGCAACCATCGACTCCCTGAAGGAGATGTTGGAGCAGCTCCTGAGCGAGAAGAAGAAGAGAGAGAGGACTTCGCGGGCTTCGCATAAATCCTTGAAGCACAAAGAGCTTCTCCCTACCCCTTCTCACTCCTCATCCGAGTCATCTAGAGGAGCGTCATTTTCGGGCCGTAACCCGAGAGACAAGAGGTTTGACGATCTCCAAAGTCAACTGGACGCCTTGAAGCTCCAGAAGCATGCGGACAAGCTGGGGGTTGTCAGACCGTATCCAATTGAATGGGATGCGGTCTCCTACCCGGCAAAGTTCGAGCCGCTAGACCTCCTGCAGTTCAATGGCAAGGGTTCTCCTACCCAGCATATTTTCTACTTCCAGGCGCAAACTGGACACATAGTGGGAAACGATCCCATTATGACGCGACTATTCATTGGTACCCTCAAGGGGGTCGCTTTTGAATGGTTTCGCAGATTGGAGCCTGGGTCCGTCTCCTGCTGGAAGGACATGGAAAGACTCTTCATGGCCAGATTCTTCGACGATGACACAGAAGTGTCTATGGCCACCCTGCTAACTGTGAAGCAGAGGAAGACAGAGTCTGTGAACAGCTTTGTCAAGAGATTCAGAAACCGATCGCTACACTCCCGCGAACGAATTTCCGAGGCCACCCTCATTGAGGTGTGCCGGAACAATCTCTCCATCAGCGTTCTGTCCAACATGGGCGCTGTTGAAGCTCGCTCATGGAAAGACTTACTCCGCCAAGGAGAACAAGTCGAGAGCATGCTCAAGCTATTGGACGACGAAGAGCCGCATGAATTTCGAGGAGATGATGACCAAGATGCCTTGGAAGTGGAGATCGATCCCTCATATCCTCCAAATTTCCCCCGTTGATCCTCTTCAATAGGACGGCGGGCCCACATAGTCGCTCCAATCGCGACGATCTTGTTAAGTTAACACTATACCTCTGACAATCTCCCGTCGATCCTCTTCAATAGGACGACGGGCCTACAAAGCTATCACGTTAACAATCACCTCTGATAGCCCTCCTTCACTCCAACTGGTGCATGAGTTTAAACTGCTCCCTTAACACTCCGATAAGTACACGAGTATAAACTGCTTCTTCTAATCCTCCAATTGGTATAAGAGGTTAAACTATTCCCTACACTCCCATCTCTTTGAGCCAGGTTCCCAGTTTCGGCGAACCGCTCAAATCAGGCGAGCCTAACAGTTTAGGCGACCTCCACTTCTTGAGCCAGGTTCCCAGTTTCGGCGAACCGCTCAAATCAGGCGAGCCTAGCGGTTTAGGCGAGCTCCACTTCTCGAGCTGGGTTCCCAGTACGGGCGAACCGCTCAAATCCGCCAGCCTAACAGTTTAGGCGAGCGCCGCTTCTTGAGCCAGGTTCCCGGTCATGGCGAACCGCTCAAATCCGCCAGCCTAACAGTTTAGGCGAGCGCCGCTTCTTGAGCCAGGTTCCCGGTCATGGCGAACCGCTCAAAACAGGCGAGACTATCAGTTCAGGTGGGCTGCATCCACCACCCACTTGGTCAAACCTTCAGATAGTTAGGACCAAAAGCCACAATCCCCCGCCAATCCTCTTCAATAGGATGGCGGGACCCCCAAATCTGTCACGTTAACAGTCACCTCTGACAAACCAACTTGCCAGTCCTCTTCAATAGGATGGCAAGTCCACAGGGTTGCTCAAATCGCAACAAACTCCCACTGTCACGTTAACACTATACCTCTGACGAAATCAACTTACCAATCCTCTTCAAAAGGATGGTAGGTCCTCAAAGTCGCTCTGATCGCGGCAATTCCTATCATGTTAACGATTACCTCTGATAGCCGACACCGTCATTCCCGCAAATGACGTTGTCCGATCAGTCGTCATACTCGTACGTCCCTGAACGATTTGATTCTCCCAACACCGTCTTTCCCATAAAAGGCGTTGTTGTTTGATAGTGGCCTACCATGCGATGTGCTACTATTTTAGGGTTCGTCTTTGCCTCAAGAGAAGACAGATTGGGTTCGTCTTTGCCCCAAGAGAAGACAGATTGGGTTCATCTTAGACCCCAAGAGAAGACAAGCTTCTCCTCTTTACTCCAACTGGTGCATGAGTCTAAACTGCTCCTACCCTCCAACTGGTATACGAGGTTAAACTGCTCCCTACAATCTTAATCCAAACGCCTCGAAAGGCTAAGGATAGAGGAGAAATTTTAGCATTACGCCTAAAAGACACTCCTCGACAACTTACCATGCTAAGGGTAAGAGCATGGCTAGTCCAACTCAAACGGCGGTTGGTAAAGACAAATCAAGTCCGTTGATAGCTGAGGGTTTGCTCAAAATCCTAGAAGGCGATTACCAGCTGCGAGTGAAGAGATCAACTTCACCGAGCTCGTTGGAGGGCTCCTCACTCCATCTGAGCAGGGGATCACTTTACGGGTCATCATATCCAAAGTGTTCCAGACCCCATGCGGCCTGATTCAGGTCTGAAAACTTTGGAGGGGGTTTTGTAGGCAATAAAAATTGCCTTTAATCCTTATCGAAGAAGTTCAGAACAAAACTGCTAAAACCTCGCCCGAAATAGCAAAAAGGGGAAAAACGCAGATATCTCCCAAACCGTAAGGAATTTGGCGAAACAGAGGAAGCGAACCGAAGCCTTCGGCTTGGTTCGGATGGCCTCGTCTCGTCGAGATAGGCGATTTTCATATGTAATTCGTCCAATTCCGACTTACGGTTTGAAAGTTACGGCCTATTCTTCAATCCACGCTCAGGAGCTCGCCTGCAGCTCGAATCCGCCTGCAGCCCAGATCCGCCTGCAGTTCCAGATCCGCCTGCAGTCCCAGATCCGCCTGCAGACTCAAATCCGCCTGCAGTTTGCAAATCCGCCTGCAGTCCCAGATCCGCCTGCAGTCTGCAAATCCGCCTGCAGTCCCAAATCCGCCTGCAGACTCAAATCCGCCTGCAGTTCCAGATCCGCCTGCAGTCCCCAGCTTCACCTGCACCTGCAAATCTGCCTGCAGTCTCAAGATCGCCTGCAGACCTAAGTCAAAGCTGCAGACTCGCCAGCTCGCTGTCAACTGCCCACTTGGAGTATGGGAACAGTTACATCAGTGGTCAAAACCCACAAATCAAGGGAGAAAGCCTGGCGCTCCTCACCTAGCAAGAATAGGGCGGCTGACAGAACCCCCTAAGTGGTCACACCCCACAGCTAGGACGGCTGACAGGACCCCCTAAGTGGTCACATCCCACAGCTAGGGCGGCTGGCTCCCTGACCCCTACTAGTGGTCAAATCCCATAAGTCAAGGGATGGCACATACCATCCCTTGCCTATTAAAACCCACCTTCAGCCAGCATGAAATGGGGGGTGGAGGTCTGCCTAGTTGGAAGAGATTGGCTGTTGCATATTCTGCTGGCTAATCTCCCAAAGGTTGAACCTTAGTTCTTTTACTAAAGGCTCCCTCATTTGAAGAGACTCGTCGGAACCCTCTGACTTGAGGCTCTCGGGTAGACTCGAACCCCCTTGCATCGGACCTTCTACTGCGTACTGAAGCTCCAGCAGCAACTTCGATCGGATCGTCCAAGGGAAGCAGACTCGGCACGAGCACCGAGCGAGGCGTCCTATCGCTACCGAAAGTCCCCACGTTAAACAAAGAGGGCATTCCCTCTGCTTCTGTTGTAATTCAGATTGATTTAGTTTGTAATAAGCTTTCTTATAAATACAAACAAAATCCCCCATTCCCGGGAAAATCAGAAATTTACACCTACAGTTGTCTACCTAGACGGATTTCCGTCTAGTTTGATTATTACAACCTAGACGGAATTTCCGTCTAGTTTGGTCCAGTATAGACGGAATTCCGTCTAGGTTGCTATTTTTCCAGCAAAAAAAATATATTACAATTTGTATTTCCCTGTACAATTACACCAATACATTACATACAATGAATACATCCAACCATCCAAATATAATCAAGATTTTAGACAATTCCATTCAAACCCAAAAATATTCAAATCCAACATAATGCACAGATCCAGCCAATAATATAATCAATTCCAGCATAATAAACAAATCCAACTATCTACTTCAAAATATGCATCAACCAAGACTGTCTAATATATACATCCAACACGCATATAAGTATTGTTATAACAGATAAAGTTGTTCATTGCATTAAAAATATACAAAAAACCTCATGAACCTCATCGGTCGTCGTCGTCTGCAGTATCTCTATCCCGGTGACGAGAACGTGTGCTGCTCCCTCCAATATCTCCACTCTGAATGGTCAATTGAATAATCATTAAAGGGTGTTTAATACATATTAAATATAAATAAATTTATTATTTTAAGAAAAAAATCTCATTACCTGAGTGCTGCTCTGACCAGCACCGGAATTATCGCCAAGCGAGCTTATAATCCGTATAACACCACCAAACGCGCCATGAGGAATCGCACCGCTTAAATATTGCATGACATACCCTAGGAGATCATCCATCGAGTTCGCCGTCAGCGCAACTTTTGTCATCTCATTAGTCACCTGGATATGTAGCTCCTGGTCAATCTTGTCAAGCAAATATGCAGAGATACGTGCGACAAATGGCATAGCCTGGAACCGAGGCGGGGCTGCTCCCATGGATGTAAATGGTGTGGAGGAGGATGCTGTGGATGACCTCATGCTTACGCCGGGTGAAGCTCCAACACCATGCAGAGGATATCTCCCTCTCCTATGTTTAGGGAGAAATAAATATTAAATTTTAATCTCGAATTCAATAATGATAAAAAAATATAAATAGGAACGTAGTATTCAAATAATGAAAATTTTCTACATCCATACCTATTATGACCCATCAAATTCTGTGTGAGAGTAATGTTGTCCTCTGCAGAAAGCATGTGAGGGTCCGGCTCAGATTGTTCCTCCTGCTGCGACATATACACAGTTGCAGCCTTCTTGGATGCAGCCTCGAATCCCTCCTAAAGTACAAATATATAATTATTTCATGGTAAAGACAATGTTATTTGTGTTCTCATTTCCTCATAATATTAACAAAATAGAGTTAATAATACTACTCAAGATATGTATAACTCTCACCACCAAATCGAGATTTGCCTTGATCTTATCTCGATTCTTCTCATCACCCCTATATCTATCACGGAAAATGCCATACGCCGCTTTCGCCCTCAAGTGTATTGGCATTAATGATTTTCCCTGTCATATTATATATATTATCACACTCATAATCATACTAATCATTAAATTCATCAAAACTTTAGATGGAAATCTACCGTATCCTGACAATAAACATCCTCCAGATTGGCATAGGAGTGTGAGCCCAAGTGGTGGTCATGCAGCTTCTTTCTTCTATTTTCTGCTCCCTTCGTGGATTTATTCTTTTTTAAAAGAAAAAAATTAGCAAATATGCAATAAATTAATATCTTAAAAGTATAAAGTAATTTTTATGAAACTAACCTTGGAGGCATCGCTGTCCCAATACATGAGGAGAGCTGTGAAATGAACCTCGTCAACTCGGGGGTCGAGGTTTAAAAACCTCTGCCAGTCCTCCTCATACCTGTCATATGTTTCATGTTTGATCTCATGCCTCCATTGTTTGAGAACTGTTTCAACCTTGACATTGAACACATAATTCCAAGCCCCCTCAAAGTCCTCAAGGCAGAAGCAGTCCTGTATATTTACATACACATTTAGGAAGGATAATTTAATATCAAATACTAATTATTAATAAATAAAAAGTAATAGCAATATGTAGTTACCATAAGCGCTGTCCATATCGCCTCGTATGCGCTCCATGGTAGTTCTCGAAATTGAAAATAAGGGTTGATAATGGTCGCTCTACGCACTAGAACCCCAATATATGCATTCAAGCGGGTCGACCATGGACCAACGGGCAAATTAGAACTATTCCACCGAATTATTGCCCTCATTCCTCTTGGCGGTTGTTTGGAATCAGGCTTACCCCCGCCACGTCTGTTCTCGATGCGATCCGCCTTAGCGCCTACAATAATAACATAATAATATATCATATAATATATAAATGTGAAAATTAAAAATATTTATACAATTTACCATTCGCTATCTCTCTTTCCTTTGCTGCGAGTGCAACCCGTTTTCGTGCCTCAATCAGTTCACGCAGTTCTTCTAATTTTCTCGCAGCACGTGTATGGTACTTCCTTGCGTCAGCCATAGACTTATGAGAGGCTGGAGGTAAAGGTAAACCAAGATAGTCCTGTGTCTTTGGCCGCAAGTCCGTGTGAAATGTATAGGAAGGATATGTAGGTGTCCAAGTATCCCCTACATAAGAAAGGAGAATCATTAATATAGTTTATAATTAACCATTATAATTGAGCATTATAATATTGAATACCTGCATCAGGGGATGGTTCTGGTACTGCATCAGAGGGGCCAGGTGATGAGTAACCCGCATCTGCAACAAATGATCACTATTAGCTAGATAATTAATAATTGATAAAATATATTAAAGTATTAATTAATTTTTATACCTGTATCGGGAGGAGATAGTGTATCATCAGCACCAGTACCAGGGGTGATACTACGTGATCGATCACCCTCGGGGCTAAAGAGTCTCCTCACCCTCCTCATCTGTAAATTCAATTATTAACATAGTTAAGAAAAAAAATATACATGCTCATGAGATAAGTTATTATGAAATGCATTGTTCTTATTATGATTAGCTAAAAAAGTTTAATGCAGTGTAACATATATATTACATACCTACATCCAACGCCACATTCTGTGCGTAAGAGAATTCTTGCCAAACATCATCAGATGAACCAATTGTAACATATATATATATTTTTTTTATGTAAATATATTGTATATACTTATAAGTTATAACTTGAGAGAGAGAGAGAGAATCACATAAGTATATATTAATTGTTTATAAATAAGTATTATATAGTCATATATGTATTTGTTACATACTTACATTATGCTTATTTAAGTACAATTATACAGTTTACTTATATGATATATTTTATACATACTAGATGCAATTAATATACTTATATATATAATTATACTTATGCACTTATATATATTTATATAACTGTAATTCTATAATATGAACATATAAGTATACTTATAACTATATTATATATATTTATACTGTTATATTTTAGCATCTATAACGTGCTGAGAGAGAGAGAGAGAGAGAGAGAGAGTAGTCTAGCTATATATTATATATACATACATGGGAAGTATGTATCTAATGAGCCGCCTTAGATTGAACACAAGGATCCACCTTGAAAATTAGATTATATGCAATCATTTACTTGATCCACTCCATTTATTTTGATCTATATGATTTAGATGTCATGTAAACCAAAAATTAGGCATATTGGGTTGTTTTTACTAATGCATCAAGTGATAGTAAAATTAACGGTTTTATGACAACACAACAAAAGAGACAATGAAAAATATGTATTAAAAATATTCGCATATCATGATTTTTATTGTGTAGATGTTTTAAGATATTTACATCATGATGAATAGAGCAGATCGTCCATTAAAGTAGTCCAATTCATACATTGAGAGGTGCATCCTTAGATGCACCCTAAGGAGCCTCCTTATGTACATATTACCCTATATATATTATATGTAAATATATTGTATATACTTATAGATTATAATTTGAGAGAGAGAGAGAGAGAGAGAGAGAATCACATAAATATATATTATATATGTATTCATTACTTACTTACATTATACTTATTTAAGTATAGTTATACATTTTACTTATATGATATACTTTTATATATACTAGATACAATATACTTATATATAATTATACTTATGCACTTATATAATATACTTATATAATTGTAATTCTATAATATACACATATAAGTATACTTATAACTAACTTATATATATTTATGTTCTTGTATCTTAGTATCTATACCATGCTAAGAGTATATATATATATATACTTCCCGCCTTGAACTTGCATCGGACCAAAAAAACAACGAGTAATCTTTTGTTCCTCAGCCTCAATTTGAAAAGTAAACGAGGGATTCTTTACTTGTTCCAATTTTAAATACTCATAAAACATTTCACCATCATGCTCCTTTATATCAGTACGTATATCCCTTTCATGACTATACAAATCTCTTTGAGTGCACCTAATATTTTCTATACCTCCAGATTGTACTTCAAGAAAACTAAATTGTTGATGCTGAGGTTGTTGGCCTTCTTGTTTTGATTATGTTTAACAAACAATTTACCACTAATGTTGTTTGTCTAGTATTTGTATCTTCTTATTTATTATAGACAAACAACGTAGATGGAGGATTGGATGGAATATGCGCTTCAACGATGATATCCAAAGGAGGTTGGCGGAATTGTGGAGTGAAGCATCGTACAATTCAAGTTCAAGATCAAAGTTTAGCTTCATCCGCAACGTGTACCAAGTTGAGCTCAATGAAGATCAAGATCAGGCTTGGGTAATCTAGTTTAGGTTTTATATTATGTGTGTTAAGTACCTTAAGCTCAATATCATATACACACACGTATTTGGTTTCTATGTATATATATAGTTATATATATACATGCATGTTTTTGGGTTTTCATGCTTTGGACACACTTGCAAAATACATGTGTTTTCATAAATAGAAATTCAATTTGAGAAATTCTTTTTCTAACATGTTTGTTTTCATATTTATAAACATTTCGTAAAGTTTCATCAAGTTTGGAATTGATTTGTTATGTTTAATGGAATTTACAAAATCATGTTTTTGTTCGTGCACATGTTCGTGCATGTTTTACCAAATAGATGAGTTTTCATAAATGGGAAGTAGTATTTAAGAAATTCTTTCTTTGACATGTTTAGAAACTTCTATTAAAATTTTATTATTTTTAGAGTTGATTTACTGTGCCCAATTGATTTTACAAAATCGTATATGTTAACAGTTTTTCAAAACTGTAAATTTGTGTTCAAATATTTATTTCTCTCAACTGAGAAAATATTTTTTAGGAATTCTTTCTCTGACATGTTATTCTACATGTCTAGAACATTCCCACAAAATTTCATAATTTTTGGAGTTCATTTACTATTTTAAATTGATTTTTCAAAACAGCTGCGTACTGCTACAGTAACTCCGGTCGACCGTACCGGTCGACCGAAGTTACTGTAGCAGCCGACCGGTGCTACAGTAACAGCTAGTTCTGTTTTTTGTTTGTTTTAATGTTTTGGGGGTGTTTTTATTGGTTTTTGGGGTTGTTTCATGAGCCTATATATACCCCATGCCCTCATACCTCTATGATCATCAAAGAAATGTTTTAAGAAAGTTTTAAACAAGTTTTAAATAAGGTTTTAAGTGTGGTTTAGTGTTTGTTTAGTTTGTGAATAAGTTTTATACAAGTGGAGGAGATCATCTTCTTGTTTGGGCTCCAATCTCCATCTCTCCATCTTGTTATCAATTGAGAAGTTTTCTAAACTCATTTCTAGCTATTTATAATTTTGTTTGTAATTTCTATATGCTAGATTTTAGTTGAGTTTAGTTTTGATTTATTGAATCTCATTGTTACACACACCCACTTAAGCTTATTGTATTTGCATACATAGTATATTAGGGTTGTGAGAGTTTGTAACATTGAGTTGTGCTTAATTGAGTTATCATCTATTGTAGAGAACAAATTTATATTTGTTACATTGTGAGTGTTGTAAGGTTTTCGGTGAGCTAGAAAACCGAGTGTGTTGTGTAGTTTTCGGTGAACTAGAAAACCGAGTGTGAGGAGTGATGTTGATCGGTGAGCGTTGAAAACCGATACTGTGAGGTGTAAACGTTATTCGGGTGAGCGTAGAAAACCCGGTCGTGATAGTGGATTTCTCCCCGGGAGTGGGGAGCGGAGACGTAGGACGGAAGGTCCGAACTCCGTGATCATATCTTGTGTTTGAGTGTGCTTTGGCGTTTATTTATACTTGTGTTTATATTTCTTATCGCCATTGTCATTAGCTCATTATTTATATGATCCACTATCTAGTTCATGTTGTTTACCCTTGTGTTAGTTTACATATCCTAGCATATATCATATTGTATATCTCCTTGGTAGGATATATCATCTTGTGTTAGTTTATATATCCTTGCATATATTTCTATCATATAGGATATATCTCATTGTTCATATTGCTTATCCTAGCTCATATACATTGTTGCATTTCATACTTGCTAGGATAACTTGTTAATTAATTTTAATTGGCATTTAAATCGGATTAGATTAGCATAAGACCCTGTAATACCTGTAATTTTCAATACTAGTTAAAATATTTTTTTGGTAATTTTAAATATTTAATTATTATTTTTAAAAGAGTATCTGTATTTTGTTGATATGATTTAAAAATCCGATTTCATATTTATTTTAATATTTGTTAATTATAAATTTAATTGATTACGGTAAAAACTTTTAAATTAATATTTTCTTATTTTTATTATTAATGTAAACCTGAGCTTAGTACATTAGTGTGTGTGTATATATATATATATAAATGTAATATTTGGTTGTTATTATTTTGTTAAATATTATTATTTGTTTAATTATTATTACCATAGTTATTCGTATATTTATGGTAACATATCTCCATAATCAAATCTCTTTCTTCCATATTTATTTCATTTCCTTATTTCTTCCATAATCACATTCCATGATTCCCTCAATTTCCCCCTTAAATCTCGTATTTTCTTCCTCAATTTCATCCCCTGATTCTCTCAAAATCAAATCCCTTAATCCCCTCCTCAATTAAAGCAAATATTCCTTCTCCCCCCTCTATTATTTCCATACACGTTTATTCTCTCTCTCAAATCAAATCTCAGACTCTCAACCCAAGAAAACCCAACTCCATCTCTCTCCTTCGTTCTCTCCATCAGATCAAACCAAAACCTCCTCTTCATCTTCCCCAACCAACCGCCTGAACCCATCTCCACCACCGAACCCGCTCGTCGCCGGCGAACTCCAGCGCGCTTTGCTGCCGCTTCGCCGCCGGCAAGCCCCAGACCGCCGTTCACCGCCGCCCAGATCCGCCAGGTCAACCGCAGCCGCCTGACCACCCCACTCCGACCTCCACCATCACCCCCAGCGTCCTCACCGCCGACCTAACCTCCTCCGTTCATCACCACGTTCACCTCCTCGAGCCCGCGCGACCACCTCCGGCCACCCTCGAACCCCTGCTCACCGCCCCCAGCACCAAAACACCACCAAGCCCGCACTCCCCCTGAGCCGCCGCCTTGGCCACCATCTCCGCCTCAGCCACGCACGCCAACCTTCTACAACTCCTCTCGTCCCCCACAACCACCGTCAGCCCCTCCTTGCATTCCACGACCAGGGAAGTCCTCGCCCATGCGTTCGCCTCGTCGTCGAACCCCGGTTCCCTCCCTTTGCCATCGAGCAGCCCCTCGCCATCGATGCCTCTCTCAGCAACCCCCAACGTCTAGATTTGCTCGCCTCACCGCTATGAGCGTCGTCAAAGTAGTGAGCAGCAAGTAGCGGCGCCGTCGTCTCGTCCACGGGGCCGTAGTCTCACACGTCAACGTCGATTCGTTCGACGAAACCCCGAGGCAAGATCCCGCTTCCCTTGATTTGATATTCCATTATTTATATCCGTTAGTAATTAATTTCATGGATTAGACTGTGATATGTAATTGCCTACGTGAGTTTGTTGATGAATGATATTAATTACGAGACACTTCTCATAAAAAGAATATTTTTAGATTTATTTTAAAATTATTATTATAAGAAAAGAAGTTGATTTTGAAAAAGGGGTTAGTTTTAAATTAATATAACGAGAAAGAATTTTTAATAGAATTTTTGGGATAAATAAATTTATGAGCATGATGATTGGAAATTACGAGATTTCATGCGTAATTATTGGATAGTTGTAGTTCCTTCTTTTACGTTTTTGTAGTTGTTCACGTTTCCTGTTCATGATTCATGATACTGTTACATAGTATTCATTGCATTTATACCCTGTTATAGTTGAGAATCGCGAGTATGGCTTGACCGTAGTGACCCGTGAGATATGAGTTGTTGACTTGGACATGGGATGGGAAGGTCTGGTTCATGTTATCGGATATTTTATTGTTTATTTCCAGGCTCGCACCAGTGGATCGTTTCACTCTGGGGTGGGTCTGAGGAACTGTGATTGGATGTGTATTGTTTATTCCAGGCTCGCACCAGTGAATCGTTTCGCACCGGGGTGGGTCTGAGGAACGATGATAGTGTGATTATTGATTATTTTCAGGCTCGCACCAGTGAATCGTTTCGCACTGGGGTGGGTCTGAGGAGCGGTGATATAGTGATTATTGATTATTTCCAGGCATGCACCAGTGAATCGTTTCGCACTGGGGCGGGTCTGAGGTACTAGTGAGATGTGGTTGTTATCCAGATATCCGATAATATGAACTTTGACTTTAGTGAGACGTGGTCCAGTGAGTTGTGATAGGATGGCTAGTTGTTTTCTTTTCATACATAGATCGGGATTAATATTTAATTATTTACAATTCGAGACATATGGTATATACATGAGGGTTTCCTTGTTTGGATTATTTCGCTCGACGTACTACGTCTCGAATTTTAGGTTTTGAAGTATTAATTTCATCTAGTATATGACCCTGTTTCTTGGATGATTTCTGATCGCTAGCTGCATGATCTCGTTACCTCATCGATTTTGGATGCTTTATGTCTATCGTGTTTTAGTAGTGAATTTGTATATCGATTTTGTTGGATTACCAGTTGTACGTTCTTTTGTTGTTTCTGTTATTGTATCGTTTTCGCATTGGTTTTCGGTTCGTTCTATTTTCTTTGTGGGGTCGGGTCTTGCCGTGCGTCATGCACCTGACGTACACCTATTTTCTCTGGTGTACGTCAGACTTAGAAGAAGAACAGGTTCAGCAGGAGCTAGAGGATTCTCAGCAGGAGTGCCTTGTAGATGGAGCAGAAGAATGAGTCGAAGCCTAGTCCTTTCTTTATTTTTCCGTTGGCCTTAGTTGCTTTTGTAGTTCTTTACATTCCTGCTTGATCGATGTATTTTGTATCTCTTCAGTATACATTTGTTCAGATTTGTATAAGGGCACGTTTGACCCGAATATTATGTCTTGGATGATATTCATTTGTGATATGTATTATTTTATTCTGTGGTGTTCATTATATTCTTGCTGATTATGATCGGGGACCTGTGACTTCGCTTTGTTTTATTTCCAGACGCTTAGCGTATTAGATTGAGAAGAAGAGGTCTAGCACTTATCTCTCCTCAGTCTAATACGTCGCGGGCTTGTTCACGTTCCGATTCCCCTGTATTTTGGGAAGCGGGGCGTGACAGACTCTAATCATCCCCCCTCTAGGGTCTAACAGATGTATATTCACCATGGAAAATTGTTTAGTTAAAGACTTTGTTGCGGTTAAAACGTTATGATAGGACCTTAAAAGATGAACCTTTGATGGTGTTGATAGCGGGTGGCTGTGCTCCTCATAAAAAACAGTAACAATGTATTTTCCGGAGTTTGATTTTAAAACTGTAATTTTGGCAGTACAATCCTCAGCTAAGTTTTCTCGACGTCTTTTCTTTCCAACATCCGCGATTCTTGGAGATTTTCCTTGTTTAAAACAAACATACTCCTTCCTTCTTATTTCACTACTTCCTGGCTCTTTCTGAGTAGTCCAAGACATTACGCTAAACCTAGCTGCTTTAGCATAAGCATTGTAGAATGTCACAACATCATCTATTGTGTCAAATTCTTACCCCTTTTTTGGCCTCAACTCTTCTGATACTTGAGGAGTATATATCAAACTATCGTCGTCCAAGTTTACTTCATTAGCTTTAGTGTCCAAGTTTTCCATTTCTCACTAAAAATTATAATTGACCTATATATCTGTTGATGAAAGAAATATTCAGATTGTCACAAACAAAAGGATAGATATTGATATTCTAAAAGCTACAGAGAACTTATAGTTATTGTGAACTTTTCAAATTTTCGAATTCAGAAGGGAGAGGACCGGTAAATTTGTTGTCTCTGTAGCCCTGCAAAATATCAAATTTCATAAATTTAACCTGTCAGTTTGTAACATATATACATGAAGCAATAGTTTAGCCATGAACATCAACATGTTCATTGATCTGACTATAAGCCGTAATGCTAAATGCTTTAAGTAAGCATAAGCTAGACAATGTTGTCCAAAGCGAAAACACTCGAAGATTTTTAGAGAAATAAAAAAAATGGAGGCAATATGAAACATAAATAATAGGAAAACTTATAAATTTTTAAAAAAATTGTATAATGAAAAGATAAGTAACTTCTGCTTAAATTTATGTGAGCAATAGACACCAACAATACACTGCTAAACAATTTAAATCTTGAAGCAGGGGATAAAATGTCCCCAAATTAAAGCTCAGGGGTTTAATCACAATGAGGTTAAATTTCTTCCGGCCAATGGTCTGCGCATTGATCTTCAGAAGAGGACAACCCTGATTTGCTCTCAAGAATTTCATTTCCATATATAGTTGTACAAAGAAAAGTCGTTTATATTAGAAGACATAATCATGTAGGAACTCCGTCACATGCTAATGGATGATGATTTTGTTGGTTGAACAAGTGTGCGAGTACGTAGGGCGCTTAAAATGCCGAATTCAGAATTCCTAAACTGTAACTCGAGGATTTTTGGGACTTGATCCTTACTTGAGTTGGGGGATCTTGAGAGAGAGCTCGAGGGAGATTGGTCGCGGTCGGCGGAGTTGGGGGAAGTCGACGTCGGAAGAGTTGGGGGAAGTCGGCGGAGGAGGAGGAAGTTGGCGGAGTTGCGGGCCGTCAGCGGAGTTGGGGGATCTCGAGAGAGAGCTCGAGGGAGATCGAGCAGCGGAGATGGGGGGTGACAGTGAGAGGCGGAGTTGGGGGAAGTCGGCGGGGTTGGCGGAGTTGGGGGAGCTCGAGAGAGAGAAGTCGGCGGAATTTTGGGGCTTGATGGAGGAGGAGGGGTTGAGTCCTTTTTTGGAGAGAGAGAGAGAGAGATAGGGTCACGAGCTGTTTGTAACAAAGAGCCTTGGATTTTTGCAAAAGAACCCAAATCGGTTGAGATGCGTATGAGAAATGCGCTATATATATATATATATATATATATATATATATATAAGATATAATTTTAAAAAGAAAATAAATATAACCTCATCAAATATCAATTTTTTTTATAATTTCACATCTAGAGTATCATAAAGATTTTGCATCACTTGTTCTCCATAAATACCAGATTTATTCTGAAAATACATTTTTTGCAATAAATATTATAAATAATAAAAAAACATATCTGAAGTTGATTTTTTAAAACAAATCTTACATGCAACATTTGCTGCAATTCAATTTGTGCAGCAAATTCTTAAAACAAATTTTACGGCATATTTTTTTCCCCATTACAGTAATCCCGGCTTTAACTACCACAGTGTTTTTTGAAATTTTTGAATTGCTACAGTATCTCACCTCTGTTACAATATTCCCATGCGCTACAATAATATTTTTTTTCAAAAAAAATGTTGTGCCCAGCCTCACGTTTGATCCAGTAGTATGAATAGTAAAATTTGGGTTCTCCTATTTGTATAGAGGAGTAGACGCAAAGCTGACAGCCCCGATACAAATTTGATAATGATAGGCTATCGGCTTTCAAACTCATTTTTCAGATCCATTAATGATCCAGCCCACAATTTCGGCCCAATTCTCCACCACGCGGTACAAACACAATTTCGCCCGACAGCTCCCCAGCAAAAACATCCGTGGACCCCACTACAAACCCCAAACCCAGCACCGTAATTTCGGCGGCGAGCGACCGCACACCTCAAGATAAAGAAGACCAAAAGCCCGTTCAAATTCTCTCCTCTTGATCGCGACTCTTTTTAATTCCCTCCAACACAAAAAACCAGCGATCTTCATCTCTCGGTCGCCGATCGCGACGGCGACGTTCGTAGCGTCGCGTCGCCGGCGATTCTCACGGCGGTTCTGCGGTCGGCGATGGCGCGGCCGACCTCGACCGGGTCCGGAGAGGAGAGAGACACATTCGGCCCGATAAAAGTCCCAAATGATAGGTTCGAACTCTTTAGCCGGCTAATTTGGACGATCATTTCTCGATTATTGGTCTTTTTAAGGGTTTTGTTGAAGGTTGTGGGGAGCGCAGACGCAGAGATCGCTGCAGAACTTTGATATCGGCGGTGGTAGGGAGCAGACGCCTGAACCGATTGTTAGGGCTTTTGGTGTTCTGAAGAAATGCGCAGCGAAGGTCGTTATTTATTTATTTATCTATGGATTTTGCTACAGGGACCTAAAATATGGGACCAATAGATGGGACAAGTGAGGTGTCCCCTTCCTATTGGATAATGAGTTGGCCATCAGATGGCCAACTCATTATCCAATAGGAGGGGCACATCTCACTTGTCCCATCTATTGGTCCCATATTTTGGGTCGGAATTTTTCTTTATCTATTTATTGTTTAGGCTTTTATGATTTTGTTCTCTTTTTTTGTGGAAATGCCTAGTAGAAAACAGGAAAGCTAGCTGCACTGACAGTTCACAGTGAGCAGTGTTAGTTGCTTATGCCTGAGGAATTTGTTTGTGACTAACGATTACTAGCTCTTCTGTTGATTTAACGGAATTAATGGCTTCGTTTTGAGTAATGATGTTGGTTAAATATAAGCTCCTTGCAGCTTTTCTAATGTCTTCCTCGTTTGAGGTTCGTATACATTAGTGGAGCTTGTCGAGTACCTAACACGTGTAATACCTCTTATTGGAATTCTGTTGCTTTTAAGTTCTAAAGTATACAATTAAAAATTCACATCTTTTCACTAGGGAATATCAGCGTTATTTGATTTCTGGATGTTCTGATTATGAGAATAATTGCCTGGGGCCTGATTATGATTGTATTTCTCTGGCATCCTACAGTTCTCGAATTTTTTACACAAATATTTGCTCATATTGAAACCCGACGTTTGTTGGTGCAGGTGAACATGGAGTATGGTCTTTATCCAACTATAGGAAAAGCAATAATACAAGCTGCCGAAGAGGTTGCTGAGGGGAAGTTGAATACTTGAATGATCATTTCCCTCTTGTTGTATGGCACAGACTGGAAGTGGGACTCAGAGCAACATGAACGCCAATGAGGTCAGCATCTATAGGTTCACATATTTATTGCTCTAGCATGGAAGTGCTAATATTTTTAATTAAAGAATAAAATGGCACATCTATACTTAGCATTAATAAGCTGAAAACTCAATCCCTAATAAGCCGTCGAGAGATAGGTTAGTGGAGAGATTCATGTAATGATGACATCCAATTGGTGGGCACCACCATTTCCTATCTCTTCTGGCTCATTTTTTTTTCCTACACCTAGCAACCCATTGTAAACATAGTTTCAGTTTTTCCCCAAAGAAAGAATGCTGGATTTTGTTGAGATTCCCAGAAAATGTAGTTTCAAACATCTCTTCTTTTTCCTCTTTTTGATATCTTACCTTTACTCCCTCTCCCAGTGAAACTCAGCAATGTGATGTCCATCCGTCTTGGACAATATGCAATCCTCTTTTTAGATTTTAGATTGGACAAGTTTTTTATTCGTGAAATAAAGTAACTTTATTCTATCAGGCATTATATCTGAAGGTCTATAATATGATACTCTCTTCAGTATTGCATTCTAGAACTTTAAAATTTGATTACCCTTTTTTGTCTGTTGGAATATAAAATTATCACCCTCAACCCTCACCATAAATTTAGAGTTTCGGTCTAGTGGCAGGGGCTCTAACATGACATTGGAGCAATCAAGGTCCAAATCCTAATTCCCACAAATTTCTAAAGCGGATTAAAAAAAAATACCGCTCCGAGTCCAGCTTTCAACGAAATGGTCCTCAAGCTGCGAGGGCATGTGAGAATATAATTATACCTCTCAACCCTCACCATAACTTTGGAGTTTTGGTGTAGTCGTAGGGACTTTATTGTCAAAATACAATTTTTAGTACTCATTTTTTTTTCTTTTTATTGTTTGCTTTCTTGTTCCCAGGTGATTGCAAATCGAGCGGCAGATATACTTGGTCATAAATGTGGTGAAAAGTTTGCACGCCCTAATGACCATGTTAACCGGGCTCAATCTTCAAATGATACATTTCCAACAGTAAGTTTTAGTTCTATGCAGTCATCTTTGTGTGGGCATCCTAGGTTCTTTAGATATTTGTTAGTTCTAGACGAAGAGGGAGGGAGAGAAGGATATATGGGTCACATTATTCAAAGATCTAGCTGGCTTTTTTACTCTTAGATTCCTTGAGAGCTGCTGTTACTTTCAAAGTTATATGATTTTGCAAACTGTAGTTCACAACTGTGGTGCTCGTGATTATCCTCAGTTATGGTTTCAAAGAATCACATGTCATAACGAGGTGCTCGTGATTATCCTCAGTTATGGTTCCAAAGAATCACATTTTATGATAAGTCCCAAAGATAAGCTATACGAACCTCAGTTTGTTTTTTTGCAGTTAAGTGAATGAAACTGAAGCAATCTAGATTTAGGAAGGCTCACAGTGCCAATCCAAAGGGACTACATTTGCAGCATAATCTTAAACTTCATTCACTAGCTTTATGTGATCCTTGTTGAATTCTACTACCTTATCTTGTGCATATTTTCCTACCATTTACTGAGAAAATATGTCATGTGCCATTATAATTATCACCTTCTCTTTCATCATCTAAATATTTTCCTATGAACATGGGATTGGCTATGTATGACAATAGGAACTCTTTACTTATGTCCTATGCAAAAATGACCAAATTTGGCAAATAGGGACTTTTCCTTGAAGTCACGAAGGCCAGTTGGTAAAAAGAAAGCTAGTGTATCATTAGACAAATGGAGCCTTCTACGCTAGCAATATGACTTGTGTGCCTGCCTGCATTATCCTATATACTTCTTTTATGGCCTAACAAGTTGTCTTTACAATATTTTTGCAGCTGCACACTAACATATAACTGAACTGCCCATTTCAGGTTATGCACATTGCTGCAGCTGTAGGAATTAATTCAAGGTTCATACCAAGTTTAAAACAGCTGCTCAGCTCACTGGACGCAAAGGTTGAAAATCTGAGTTACTCTAGATATTCTTTTAGGATAAATTCCACCTTTGTGAATGCTTTTTAAATACTTTTTGTCTTGCTTTGAGAACATGGATTACTTGTTATCTTAGCCTCATTTATTGTGTTTATATGTTAGAGCTTCTTTCTCTCTCTATATATATTGCCTGAATGTCTAGGTATCTATCATATTTTCTTTTATTAATAAGGCTAGTATTATGGGTAAGAAATTTTTGAATAAAAGTGGCTGATTTGATAGCTAGCTTGGTCATTATAGTTTTAAAGGCTCAACCACATACATGTTTATTTTGCAAAGTAGTTTGTTGATATCTGAGTTGAATACTATCTTTCCTGCTGCCTTTCACCAAAGCTTAACCTCAATTTCCTGTTTGTTAGTATTTAGTGCTCCTCAGTCCTTTTAGTCTGCACCATTGCAACTATGCACAATACTGGTCCTCGTCTTGGAAATATTTGTCAGTCATGCTGATATGAAATACTCGACGGAGAGGCGTGTTTCCAAATTGCCTAACTGTTTGAATCTTTTTTTCCCACATCTTCTTCACTATCAGAGATTTCTTTTTATTGTATCTTGAGGATATAATAATTGCTACAGACATACAATACATCTTGCATTTATTGTTGTGACATTTTCTTCAGTATATCTGATTTTTGTATTTGTTTAAAAATTTCCTTTTCAGTCAGTAAGTTCAAGGATATTATTAAAATGGTTTTTTTATTTCTAGGCCCACTTGTTTACTCATCTTTACCTATAAACCCAATCACTATTTTTTGTATTCTTAAACCCAATTTTGTTTTTGTTTTTGCCTTTAAACCTAATTTCAAAAATACAGTATATACAACACTTGTATTTATACCCAAACATGATAAAACCCCCAAAATACCCCTTTCAATACCCCCACTTAAACCAGTCCCCCCTCTCTCTCCTCATTTTCCTTCTTCCTCAAGTCTTCGTCTTCCTCCTTCTTCCTCAAGTCTTTGTCTTCCTCCTCCGATCCCACCTCTCATGCCCTCTCCAAGAAATCGAAGAAGAAAGGAAGAAAGGCCCATGAATTTAGTGCTTGATGTCTTGAAAAGGCCAACGACGGATCTCGAGGCAGCTGAACACACCTCCACTCTCTCTAACGAGACACTACAATTCTTCAACGATCAACGAGATGCTTGATGATTTTGGCTTCGGGATCTCCTCCGACGAGGAGGAGGAGTGATTTCAGATGAAATCTCACTTCTATCTACTCGATTAGGGTTAGGGTCGAGGTCGGGGTTGGGGGGTTAGGGTTAGTCCATTGATGTTCTCTTGTGCTATCCTTTTTGTTGAACTAAATCTAATTGTAGAATTGGTTTTATCAATTT
>BQKN01000953.1:143253-174460 GCA_022839385.1 Asparagus kiusianus
ATAAAACCAATTCTACAATTAGATTTAGTTCAACAAAAAGGGATAGCGCAAGAGAACATCAATGGACTAACCCTAACCCCCGACCTCGACCCTAACCCTAATCGAGTAGATAGAAGTGAGATTTCATCTGAAATCACTCCTCCTCGTCGGAGGAAATCCCGAAGCCAAAATCATCAAGCATCTCGTTGATCGTTGAAGAATTGTAGCGTCTCGTTAGAGAGGGTGGAGGTGTGTCCAGCTGCCTCGAGATCCGTCGTGGGCCTTTTCAAGACATCAAGCACTAAATTCATGGGCCTTTCTTCCTTTCTTCTTCGATTTCTTGGAGGGGGCATGAGAGGTGGGATCGGAGGAGTGTAGGCATCAAAAATTACCGATAGGTCCCCGCACATAGCTCAGTGTCAACGAGCGACGATCAAACGTCACTATCCGGTTCACAAGAGTTCAAATGACGTCGGTAAGCGCCTGAAGTGAACCGACGGACTACGTGAGCCAACAGATCTCAGAACAACGGGGACACGGTAGCTTGTTTTCGTCGAAAGTTGCCTTCATTACTGATTTCATTAAAACTTCAGTCGTTACAATGAATCAAATAACAAAGAAATTGAGATTACAACCCTCTCGAAAATAAACGCAAGTCCCGTTTATCGGTGCTTGCTTGCGTGGGTTTTTGGCATGTGACGGGGATGTCGATATCCGTGGACCGCCGGTCGATCAAGATCTTTTCCGGCAGAGTTTCGTCTATCCTCGAGGGGATATGGAAACCAACAGCTCCTATCTCGGATGATCGAGATATTCGCTCTTCTTAGTATCACCGCTATAGGGCAACACTAAGGGAAAAGAGAAGGGGGTGAAAAATGAAGAAGGAGACTCCTTGATCCGGCAGGGCTTCGCCGCTCTCTTGAAAACTCCGACTCCTCACTCCAGCAGGGCTTCGCCGCTCCTCTCCGAAATTTCAGATCTCAAAGGCTAATGCTCAAGATCAGAAATTTCTCTCCTAAAACCCAGGCAAGCAAGCACCGATAAACGGGACTTGCGTTTATTTTCGAGAGGGTTGTAATCTCAATTTCTTTGTTATTTGATTCATTGTAACGACTGAAGTTTTAATGAAATCAGTAATGAAGGCAACTTTCAACGAAAACAAGCTGGCGACCACAGTGGGAGGTGCAGAACGATCATAACTGTAAGACGGTTTGATCGTTTGATTTGGGGACCTCTCGTTCATTGAAGGAATCGAGAAGGGATTTTGATTGTGGTAAATGATGAATTATCCACCCCCAGCTTTTCTTTGTAAAACTGGGTGTATCATCGAATTAGATGCATGATCGGGTTATCCTTAAGAATACCATGCATGGCATTCTTCTAGGAACTTCCCGTGGAAGGGAGGAAATAGTTTAGACTCATAAACCTATTGGAGTATCAGGGAGCAGTTTAACCTCTTATACCGGTCGGAGGATTGAGAAGCAGTTTATACTCGGAAAATTTCCTATTGGAGAAGCAGTTTAACCTATTGGGGATTTTGATTGAGAAGCAGTTTAACCTATTGGAGGATTGAGAAGCAGTTTAACCTCTTATACCGGTCGGAGGATTGAGAAACAGTTTATACCGGTCGGAGGAAATAGTTTATACCGGTCGGAGGATTGAGGGGATTGAGGAAGACAAAGACTTGAGGAAGAAGGAGGAAGACGAAGACTTGAGGAAGAAGGAAAATGAGGAGAGAGAGAGAGGGGGATTGGTTTAAGTGGGGGTATTGAAAGGGGTATTTTGGGGTTTTTATCATGTTTGGGTATAAATACAAGTGCTGTATATACTGTATTTTAGAAATTGGTTTTAAAGGCAAAAACAAAAAGAAAATTGGGTTTAAGAATACAAAAAATAGTGATTGGATTTATAGGTAAAGATGAGTAAACAAATGAGCCTAGAAATAAAAACCCCTATTAAAATTGGGCGGACACATACTCAGGATGAGACTCTATTAACGCTTGGGCAGGAATTCAGTGATTATACTACGCAGGTTAGACCATGCTGTTTAGACTCTAGTAGATTGGTATTTATGTCGCTTTAATATATATATGTAATGCTGATCATGAACTTTTAATGCACAACTCCTTAACTTACAGAGTTCTCATTGTAGGTGAAATATGGCATTTCTCAGGTGACTGACACTTTGCCTATATATATCAGGTATGTTTCATTATAATATTAACACGTAACTGATCTTTGATATCAATCCATTTTCTTATTTGAAATTATTATATGAGCAGCTTGCACAAGGTGGTACTGCAGTTGGAACTGGATTGAACTCTAAAAAAGGGTATGGATGGTCTTCTGATTTTTCTCTCTGTATACTATGTGTTTATATTTAGCTGAAATGCTGCAGTGGCATTGTGGTAGGGAGTTGTTAAATTAAGTAGATATATTCTTTACCACTTGCTAACTTTTTATTTCATTTTAGCCTATTTTATACTATTGCTCATGTGTTTTCTATCACCATTTCATACTTATATACTGTCGCGCATTGATTTGTTTTTTATTGCATTATTGCTTTAGATTTGACGCCAAGATTGCTGCTGCAGTGGCTGAGGAGACTGGACTACCGTTTGTCACTGCAGAAAACAAAATTGAAGCATTAGTTAGTATTCTTCCTCTCATCACTACTCTTCTATTTGTTAGGAAGGGAAACAGTTGATTAAATTGTTTCTTCTTTCAACTGGTCACTGACTGCGGTATTTTGAGTGACATGGATACTGACTATTGACTAATACTGAAATATGTTCTGTGATGTTGTATGCGAAGATGTTCTAGGTTCTAATAGACTGAACTCAGAGCTAAAGGCTCTACAATTGTGGACCTAGCAAAATGTGGATGTTTTCCTTAGGTAATAGAAGTGATCTACAAAGATAGTCCTAGAGAATAAATCGCATGTTTAAACAACAGAATTACAAAAGCAAAAAGCGACCTAGATTACCTTAACGATTTAATATCCACATAGACTTGTTCCTTCACACCCACTTTATAATTTCAGATACCATCTTCAATTACGAACCTAAAGTCATTCCTCTACGTTATGTTATCAAGAAGAAGCTTTCAATTAGCTGTATGGTAATCCATCTTAGACACCAGACTTTTGTACTTTTACATACCTTTTTATATTTCATAATCTTTTATTAAAATTCTTTTTTGGATTCTAGAGCCTTTCCTCTGGGGCATATTATCATGAGGAAGGTTCCGCTAGCTGTATGTTGTTCCCCAGGTTATGATCTTTCTGGGTGCTTGCATATTCTGTCATATTATCATTTTGAATTTGGAATCAAGTCATCTTCAGAGTTTACATTAACTTGATTGGAACATGTAATCTTTGATTATAAGTGTCGTCATTTGGTATATGATTTTGGCATTTTGCTATCCCTCATATAAGCTGATTCATGACTTTTTCTTGTCAATAGTTATTCACTTTCACTTAGGAAAATTTTTTTTGGGCTAGTTTAATTCACTTTCATTTTTAATAATTTTCTAGTTCCCCCAAATAAAAGGTAAAAATTCTTGGCTTAAAATTGATTTCAGAAGTTTGAAACCAAAATGGTGTTGACCCCATCCTGATCTGGGCTCTTCAAGTCCTGGTCAGCTGAGCATCAATTCTTGCACATTTCAAAGTAACTAACTGTACCATGCTTCTTTCACCCATGGATTCAGTTTTTTACTACTAGGATGAAATGTAAATGCAACTAATGCTTGGCACCGGAGCAGATAGGACGTTTCTGTTGACAATTTTGTTGCATTGTTCACCTTCTCTTTGTTGTTCTTGTCTGGAACTTAGTTCAATGAATTGATGGGGTGTTGTAACTAAAGGTAAAGTGACAGATTGTTGCTGTACTTAAAACTTTGTCTTGTTTCTGTCCTCTCATTTCTCTTACAAATTTAGTGGCCATTGCTATTTTGTTTGTTTGTATCCGGCATTTCTTAAATTCTGCTGGTTGCTTTGGTCAATTGTCTATTGGCAGTAATAACATCTCTTATCAGATTAGTAAATTCTTTATCCCCTAGTGTTAGCTGATACCATATTCATATTGGTATTTTCTATCAGGCAGCGCGTGATGCTTTTGTTGAGACCAGTGGAGCTTTAAACACAGTTTCTGTTTCTCTAATGAAGATAGCAAATGACATACGACTCTTGGGAAGGTGTATGGCTTTATATATGATTCTACTTTACATGGATATTTATATGTCATAAATAATTGACTATTTTTTTTGCTCTTTGTAGTGGTCCTCGTGGTGGACTAGGAGAGCTTATATTGCCCAAAAATGAGCCTGGTAGCAGCATTATGCCTGTATGCATCTTTACTCAGTCAATTCTATGTTTACATAAAGCTTTTCTATTGTTTATAATTTAAATATGATAACCATTTTGTTGGAGTCAGTTTCATCGATGACGTATTCAGTCAACCTACTTGTGTATTATGCATGATACAGTTATTTTATTTCAGGGGAAGGTTAACCCTACTCAGTGTGAGTCTCTCACCATGGTTTGTGCTCAGGTAATACATTTTCCAACTTATAAGAATGTATACCCAATGGATCCCTTTTTTCAAGTGGTTTTGCTTTTCAAGCATTTTATTTATAGTTTTATACAGTAAATATATTTGTAATTGATCAAATCTAGTGAAGACCTTAAATATGTTAAGCTGGTAATATTATGTGCGCGTGCGCGCATGTCTGAAATTTCTGCAGCTTCAAATAAATGCTGTGAATAGCTTACTAGGTAATTTATTTGTCGACTCGTGAGAGGATTTGTTGAAAAATATGGAATAGTCGTACAGTCATTAACTAAATGTTTGGTCTTTTGAATTTCTTAAGCAATTTATGCTAAGCATTCTATTCTTTGTGCTTTCCCTTTTTCCGTAGAGAGAGGGAGAAGAGGTAGGATGGCTACTTCCAGGTGTATAAATGGTAAGACAGATATATCAAGGTGTACAAGATTGATTGGCTATGCAGTTAGTGTTAATGGTAGGCGTCTTGCAAGAGTAAAATTATGGTATCATATATGGATAAGGTGTGGCAGAACAGGGTGAGAGAACGGTTAAATAGAACACTAGAGTTAGGACTTGTGAATTATCCTTACCTTCAGCGTTGTCCCTTCCCTATGAGCCTTTTTGGCAACAGATGCAGCCTGTTCTATTGAGGACCATTACTAATCATTTGCTTGGATATTAGTCTTGACTTAACATTTGATTTGAAAATTTATTAATGTTGCTACTATGTTGGGTGTTAGCATTAGAAATTAAGGCATTATGTAGTGATTTTATAGTAAGATATTATTTATCATGACATTTTGCATGTGAATTCTAAAAACATGTTCATTCGCGCTTGATTATATATTTTGAAAAATTATGTGGGCGGTGTGCGCCTCACATCACTTGGGCGTGCGCATCGGGTTGCGCCTTGCGCCTTGCGCTCGGGTTGCGCCTTGCGCATGTGCGCGTAAAGATGCTTTGCGCACCGCATTGCGCCTCGCGCATTGATAACTGTTGGCATTCTCTAATGCTTGTCACATACTTAAACCCTGTAAGTTAGTGGTTTACAGTCATTTTTAATACTCTATTTCTTTGTACAGTTATCATCTTAAATCATGTTACATATGACCATTAGTTCTTGAAACAGAAAATTGGGTATGATAAGGCTGCATCTGTTGCCAAAAAGGCTCATAGGGAAGGGACAACGCTGAAGGTAAGGATAATTCACAAGTTTCATTATGCTTTTCTGGCTGGTTATTTATATAATTATATTCTTTTCGTTCTGTAATATATAATTGCGTGAAGATACATATTTACTTCCTTAAATTCCCATCAGCTGCAAGGCAACCTATCCTACTTGTTGGGATAATTTAAACACAAAACCAGAAAAATAGAACAATCACGAACACACAATGTTTACGTGGTTCGATCAAATTGATCTACGTCCATGACAAGAGGGGGCTTAATTTTATTTCTCTATCAGTTTCAACACTTATACAAAATTTTGAGAGCGCACTCCTGGGTTAATAACACACTGAGAGTTTTAAGAGAGAATGAGATCGCTCTTCAAATCAACAGGGGGCCACATCAATATTGTCTTTCTTTACCTGAAGTGATCAATGACAACGACCTTCCACAAAATTTCTTCTGTAGCCGCAATTGTTGAACATAGTTGATTTGAGAAGTGAAATGAGGTGACTTATAATGACTCGACAACGACCTCCAATAATAACCCGAAGTCAGACTTTGTGTTCTCAAAACAAAATTGGTCCCGTGATGTTTGGCCAAATTCAAGCCATTATCAACAATCTCCATATTGGATTGAATTTTCAAACATCAGGAAGTTGAATATTCATCATGAACACAGCTTACGTGAGAGTTCACTTCATAATAGAACAAGTGAAGCTCGACCCCCTCTTGCAAACAATGCCCCAAACGGGGCCACTTAATAAGTGCGAATGCCTCCCAAATTCAAGCAGTGCTTGAACTTAAAGGCCGGGATCGATTTGGTCAACATGTCAGCTGGGTTGTCTGTAGTACCAATCTTTTTCATCATGATGTTTCTTTCAGCAGTTGTCTCACGAATGAAATGATATCTGACATCAATATACTTTGTCCTCTCATGATGTGCCGAGTTTTTGCTTAGATGTATTACGCTCTGATTGTCGTAAAATACAACTGAACTAGCCTCCTGTTGAAGTCCAAGTTCCCTTACGAGATTTCTTAACCAAGTGGCCTCTTTTATCGCTTCTGTTGCTGTCATGTATTCTGCCTCTGTAGTGGACAAAACAACTGTCGACTGTAGAGTCGATCTCCAACTAATAGCTGAGCCAAAAAGAGTAAAAAGATAACCAGTTAAAGATCTCCTTTTATCGAGATCACCTGCATAGTCAGAATTCACAAAACCTACAACTGAGGTTCCCAAAGTACTGCTATCAAAAACTAAACCCAAATCTGAGGTACCCCTGAGATACCGAAGAATCCACTTCACTGCTTCCCAGTGTGCCTTTTCTGGTTGAGCCATGTATCTGCTCACTACACTGACTGCCTGATCAATGTCTGGACGAGTACAAATCATAACATACATAATGCTACCCACTGCATTAGAGTATAGAACTCGGGACATCTCCTTCTTGTTCTCACTTGTAGGTGAATCTGAAGCCGAGAGCCTAAAGTGAGGAGCCAAAAGAGTCGTAACGGGCTTGGCCCTCTTCATCCCAAAGCGTTTAAACACCTTTTCAATATAACTCTTCTGTGAGAGATATAATGTTCCAGCTTTTCTGTCCTTCCTGATCTTCATGCCTAAGATCTTCTTTGCTGCACCAAGATCTTTCATCTCAAACTCATCATTGAGTTGTTTCTTCAAAATAAGAATCCGCGACATGTTCTTAGCAGCAATAAGCATGTCATCGACATATAATAGAAGATAAATAAAAGAATCATCTCCTAGATGCATGTAGTATACACAACTATCATAAGTACTTCTTAAGTACCCATGACTAAGCATAAAATTATCAAACCTCTTTTATCACTGTCTGGGAGATTGCTTCAGGCCATACAAATATTTTTTTAATCTACAAACTTGATCTTCTTTACCTTCTACGAAGTATCCTTCTGGTTGAGACATGTAGATAGTCTCCTCAAGTTCGCCATGTAAAAATACAGTCTTCACATCAAGCTGCTCAAGCTCCAGATCAAATAGAGCAACCATGGCAAGCAATACACGGATGAAGGTATGCTTTACAATTGGAGAGAACACTTCATCATAGTCAATTCCCTCCTTTTGTCTATAACCCTTAGCCATCAACCGTGTTTTGAATCTAGCATCTTCAACCCTTGGGATCCATTCTTTCTTCTTAAAAATCCACTTGCATCCAATTGCCCCTTTACCCGTAGGTAATTATACCAATTCTCAAGTCTGATTCTTGTAAAATGACTCGAGTTCTTCTGTCATAGCCGTGGCCCAACATTCAGATTCTTCGCATGAGACAGCTTCAGAGTAAAGTTTGATGGCTCTTGAACACACATCTCTTCAGCAAACGTGAGAGCATACGTCACTAAATCAGCATGTACATATCTTTAAGGAGGTCTGATCTGTCTCCTCTCTCTACCAGTGGCTATGGAATAAGGTTTTTCATTCTCAGCATCATCATCATCTGAGCTTGAATCATGTTGCTCTTCTACAACTGTAGGAGCAAATTTTATAGATGACTTTTGAGAAGTCTTTTCCTCGAGCTCCACCTGAAGCTCCACCTTATCCACGGTCTTTTCTACATTTTCTGTAGACTCAACAGAAACCTTTCCATGATCAAGCATATATCTTTCATTAAAAGTAACACATCTACTAATAATGAATTTAGGAGAATCAGGTTCAAGACTCCACAAACGATAGCCTTTAACGTCATCAGCATAACCAATAAATATGCGTTTCTTAGCTCTAGGCTCAAGCTTACCCTCTCTAACATGATAGTAAGCGGGGCATCCAAATACCTTTAAATTTGAATAGTCATTTGGTTTACTTGACCATACCTCATTTGGAGTCTTGTGTTCAATGGCGGTAGAGGGAGATCGGTTTATCAAGTAACAAGCTGTGTTGACAGCTTCAGCCCAGAAGTTTTTATCCAACCCAGAGTTTGAGAGCATACACCTAGCTCTCTCCGTCAACGTTCTATTCATGCGTTCTGTCACCTCGTTTTGCTGAGGAGTGTGCCTGACCGTGCGATGTCGTACGATCCCAGAATTTGAGCAGAACTGATTGAACTCACCACTACAGAACTTTAGGTCATTATCTGTTCGGAGACTTTAATCTTCTTTTTAGTTTGATTTTCAACAAGTACTTTTCACTTCTTGAAAGTTTCGAACACCTCGCTTTTGCGCCTGAGAAAGTAAACCCAAACTTTCCTGAAAAAAACATCAATAAACGTCAGAAAATAAAGAACATCACCTTTGGATGGAACCTGAGTAGGTCCCCACAAATCTGAATGGATGTAGTCGAGAGTGCCTTTCGTCGTATGTGAGCCAGTCGAGAAGCTGACCCGAGTTTGCTTCCCAAACACACAATGCTCACAGAAATCCAGTGATGATCTATGGTCACCACAGAGTAAGCCACGTTTACTCAAAATAGTCATCCCCTTCTCATTCATGTGGCCTAAGCGCATGTGTCACAACTGAGTAGTGTTCCTATTAGCATAATAGGACACACTTGTAGAGCCTGTCACCGTACTGCCTTGAAGAATATAAAGACTGTTCACCTTATAACCTTTCATCACAACTAATGAACCCTTAGTAACTCTAAGAGCTCCACCTTCACCAGTGTAAGAACACCCAATAGAATCCAAAGAACTCAAAAAAATCAGATTTTTCTTTAAGTTCGGGATGTGTCTCACATCTGATAAAGTTCTCACTATCCCATCGTGACACCGGATGCGAACTGTACCAATGCCAACTATCTTGTAAACTGCATTGTTGCCCATCAAAACTAATCCACCACTTATAGATCTGTAAGTAGTGAAGCAATCTTTATTTGGACACATATGATAAGACGCACCCGTATCCATGATCCATTCTCTATCGGAACGGTCATCCAAGGGACAAACTGCAAGAACCGTCTCAGCAATAACGATAGTATCAGCCTTTGATGTATTAGCTGAATCTGAGGTTTCACCACGTTGGTTGTCTTTCTTCTTTAGAGCATAGCATTCTGACTTGTAATGTCCTTTCTTGTGACAATGAAACACCATATTTTTCTTGTTTAGGGCTGACCTGGACTTTAAACGATTTCTGGATTGCCCTTTATCACCCTCTCTAGTCCTCATTCTACCTCTAGCTAGCAGATCATCAGCCTGCCTATCGGTACCTCTCTCATTCAACTTTGTTCTTAACTCAGCAAAATTCAAAGAGGCCTTCACATCCTCAAGACCTATGGATTCTCTTCCATACAACATAGAGTTAACAAAGTTTTTATAAGAGTCAGACAAGGAACACAACACAATGAGAGCCTGGTCTTCATCATCAAGCTTAAGATCTAGGTTTTTCATATCCATGACAATTTTATTAAATTCATCAAGGTGTTCCTGAATGGGTGTACCTTCCTTCATCTTCAATGTGTATAGCCGCTTCTTCAGGTATAATATCGTAGTAAGAGATTTTTTCAAGTAGAGACTTTCGAGCTTTGACCACAACCCCGCTGTCGTTTCCTCATCGGCAACTTCACGAAACACATTGTCGGATAGTGACAATTGCAAGGCGTTGTGAGCCTTTTCGACCATCTCTTCGATCTCGGCACTAGTCATATCTTCTGGGTATTTCCCATCGATAGCTTTAACCGTGCCTTCACGTCGCAACAAAACCTTCATCTTTATTTTTCATAGACCGAAATTGTTCTGACCATCGAAGATCGACACCGAGAACTTCACAAAAGCCATTATGGAGGATTAAAAGCTGTCCTAGAACTGAGAAGCTCTGATACCAATTTGTTAGGATAATTTAAACACAAAACCAGCAATTAGAACAATCACAAACACACAATGTTTACGTGGTTCGATTAAATTGATCTACGTCCACGGCAAGAGGGGGCTTAATTTTATTTCTATCTGGAGTTTTAACACTTGTACAAAATTTTAAGAGCACACTCCTAGGTTGATAACACACTGAGAGTTTTAAGAGAATGAAATCTCTCTTCAAATCAACAGGGGGCCACATCAATATTGTCTTTCTTTATCCGAAGTGATCAATGACAACGACCTTCCACAAAATTTCTTCTGCAGCCGCAATTGTTGAACAGAGTTGATTTGAGAAGTGAAAAGAGGTGACTTGATAATGACTCGACAGCGACCTCCAATAATAACCCGAAGTTAGACTTTGTGTTCTCAAAACAAAATTGGTCCCGTGATGTTTGGCCAAATTCAGGCCATTATCAACACTACTTGTTGCATGCCCACACTTGAAAGTCCATGACATTATCAACACTACTTGTTGCATGCCCACACTTGAAAGTCCATGACATATTGCTGACATAGCTTAAGCTCATGCCACCAAGGAATAGCCCAGGTCTGGGTTAAATATGGTAACATTGCCTAATGTACTTTTGATGTACAGAAGCTGCCAAAATGTGCAGCCAAAAAGGTATCAACTTTGGACAAGGCCTAGCCCTTATTGCTGAGGCCTTGCAGTTGTATAGTGTGCTGTAGGATGTGAATAACTCTCTGCCCTTCTGGTATGGCAAGAACTAAAGTCACATCATCCTTAGAAATTGTCGGTGTACTGCAGATATATTTATGAATAGATTGGTGAATAACCTAATAAAATATAGTTTTCGGCGGTTTTTAATTAGAAGATACTATTTATCAAGAGGTGAAGAAATCGTGCATCTATTCAGCAATTCTCTTTTAATATGTGAATTAGTGATTCTCATTCCTAATAACATGTCACATGGACATAAAAAAAGGCATCAGATCCCAATGAATGTGAAGTCAAGCCACCATATGACTGTGGTCCTTGTTCAAGTGATGGTATCTTCACCATAGATCCTGGAACTTCAATTAAAAATCAGTAATTGAGGACTCAAAGTCACCAAGTTAGCTGTGACTGTACTGACATGTCAATTCAATGTTTTCACTTGTTTAGTGTTTCACAAAGATCTCAGAAAGTCTCCAATAACAGGTTATTGGGACAGTTTTTACTCGTTTGCTTTGCTTTAGATTTAAAAGGAATTTATTTGCAGAACATGCGAACAAGTATCATGTAGCTGGTTACTTCAGAGAAAAAGTCTCATGTTAGCATGTTTGACTCATGGAATGACAGTTGCTTGTTTGCACATAATCTATCTGAGTCTGAAATTTTGAAAAAATAAATAAATAATAAATAAAGACCATTGTCTAGAAAATTGCATTAGTCAAGCAGTTTCTTGGTGTGTCTGAGAATTTCCTTCAGTTTATGTCCATTTTTAAGTCATTGTTGTGCTTAAGATAATGTAATTTTTTTATCACTTCAATAACGATTGAAGCAAAGAACTGTAATATCATATGTCATGCGCAACAGATATGAGGATGTGTGTGTTCTAACGTTGAGTTGATGCCTTTCTCTTCCTCTGCTTCGTCTCCCTTACATGCTAAATTTGGAGCTTTTCTCCTTTACATCGATTTTATGGAAATTCTCTCGACTATTATCTCAAATTCTGGAGTCTTAATGGTTGTTCGTAATCATCTTCGATATAAATTTTCTTTATTCTTGTTGACAGTTGGAAACAATCTCTTTGTTTTTGCAGGATGCTGCATTGAATCTTGGAGTCCTGACTGCCCAAGAATTTAATGAACTTGTGGTACCAGAGAAAATGGTTGGTCCATCTGACTGATAACTAATTTGCGATAAAAGTATTGCAACTGTTGCTGGAGAAACAACTGATAGATCACCACTTAATTCGAGGTCTAGTCCGACTAATAACGCATCACTTTTGTTCAGATTTGTAGTTAACTATCGTTTTAACTTTTCAGTCAAAATATTCTTTGGCTCACAGGGGCTACTTATATCGAAATTTTTAGCGTCAAACTTCAACAATGCAACTTTGACGAGGATCTCTATTTGGGTTTGGAGAGAATGATTTTGGAGAGAATGAGTCTGGTGATAATAAGAGAGAGAAAATTGAGGAAGAAAGAGGTGTTTTGGAGAGAATAAAAGGAATGGGGTTAGGGTTATCGAGGAAGAGAGATTGGGATAGGGTGAATGAAAATCGGGGTAGATGGATGTGAGATCGGATGAAAATTCGGAGAAGAGAAGTGAGATGAGGCTGTGCCCTAATTGTTGGGCACATCGGGGCATAAAAGGGGGAAAACTTCTACATGCATAAATTGATGGGTGGCGATGATGCAAAATTCGTAGACTTTGGACCTTCCCGTTGTACAAAAGAACGATCCTTTTATTAGACTTTACAATGGTCCTTTTCCCTAACATGAAAAGTTACAACAAATAATAATAATAATAATAAGAAAGAAAAAAGAGCCACCTCTCCTCTCTTTATGATTTATTTGAAATACATGTACAAAGCTGCTGCGATATACAATATGTACAATAATATCACCCTCCCGTCAGGAGCAGCCATGCAAGAAATTTGAACTCATAAATCGAGACTTCAGTAAAAAACTTGAGGAGAGGCATAGAATTCGCTTTCGTTGAAGAATGGTCTCAAATCCTCCTGGCACATAAAATCTAATGGAAAACAAACCAGATGACCCCTTACTGATTGCAATCTATCGAACGGATCGTTACTCGTTACATCTCCATTTTCATATGGTTCAAGCTTTTCTGGAGCGATTCCAAGATCGATCGTGGTGTGGCCGAGTTTCTCTTTCCAGTAGGACATACTTCGACGAATAGAAGATCTACATTTTATGAGATATTTTACTTTCTTGAGAATTAGATGGAAAAAAAAAAGACTCACAAAATAAGTTAAAAGTGTGCCCAAACTATACCTTGAGTGTATAAGATCATTGGGTACACATGCAAAGACATCTTGGTAGATCATAGTGTTTGTCTGCCAAAATAAAAGAGGGTTACAATGAACATCAACACAAACATTAAGCACTTAAAAGAGACTGAATAAATAAGAAACAAATAGCGAGGGCGAAAATTCATCCCTACTACAAATAAGCTATTTAAATAATATCTAGGATGATCTCAACGTTTTTTTTTAACCTTGCATCTCACAATTAAACCTTGAGCTCAAAGTTTCAGAATTTTCATAGAGTCGAATAAGTTTTTATTCTTTGATACATGATCAAGAACATGTTGAAATCATTGGGTATTTGTTTATAGACAGTTCAGTGTAATGCATCTCATCCAACAGTACTGAGATTTTTTTTTAAATTCCAAAATTTGAAATTGGATCCATAGATCCTTATCTTGGATACTATCAATAGCAGCATAGCAAAACTCATATTCTTACTACACGCACGCTTCCATCATAATTGTGGTGCCAAGTTTGTTGTGTAATATACTTCTATTGCCTCAGCGAAGCTGATCTTCAGTTAGTGACATATGAATAAACATAATTTTATGGGGATTCTTAACAAGGCTTGTCCTCATTTCCGTGCGATAATAAGGAAAAGAAAAGAAAGGGGAAACAAATTACTATTTTCCATCCATCATATATGTGAATCAATAGACTTCCCATGATGTGGCAGTTGATGGAACAAGATACAAGCCATAAGGTATTTGATCTTTGGCAACGTATCACATGGATAATTGCCCAATAGTTAGATTTAAAGGGAGTCAAGGAGGGACAAATACATAGAGGAAATAAATGACTTTGCCAAAGTTTCTGTATTCCTCACCTTTGCTGTAGTCATCCATATGTCTTCATAAGTTGCATCAATCACAGGATCACTGATTCGATTAATCTGAAAGATTTGAAAGGAAAGTGTTGTACATACAGTACTGAAATATAAATGGAACTCACAGAATCCTTCCCTGAGGCAATAGTCAGGTTGAACACTCAACATGATTGTTCTTAAAACAGCACAAGGATCAAATTTATTTGCTTCCACCATGTTGTGAAGACTAGATACTAACACTTGTAAGAAAAGTTTGGGTTGACAAACTTGTCCTCTTATTAGATAAGCCAATGATGTAAAAGGAGGTATAAAGAAGAAAATGTGAAGATCAAACTGCAAGCATATAAGGGCTAATAGTACACACAAAGAAAAATTCGCCTCGTCACCTATACGGATTCAAACCATTAGATGTTGGTCCCTACTGCCTGTCAAACCAAGACTCAAATTATAACTCCTAGAAATAAGGGGACAACCAAACACAATGAATAATCACAAAGAACATGCGCAAAACACAAAAAGATCTTGCTAAGATTGTTGAAAATTTTATAATACGTTGATTGGTGAAATCAAACCCGGCATTTAAGATTAATGACCCTAAAGTTTCTTCTTCTGAAATAAAACTCATAATATTGGAATTATGTTATATTCTAAAGAATAAAATAATTATTATATAATTGTACTTCATATAACCATGCAATGCGGGGATATTTGCTTGCACAAATATTATCCAAGGTTTAGTTGATAATTAATAAAATGCGAGGAAAGGAAACAAAATTGACAGGTGGAATGGCCTGGACAATCTCCATCTATCACTGTGTTAACAACAAGGAAACTAAACATAGGATTCTGCCAGAGGTATGAATCTCGAACATGAATAATGCAATGAACTAGAACGTAGCCATCCATCTACATGAAAAAGTCATCCTTATATACTGAAATAACAGACGGAAAATAATCTTGTCTATTACCAGAGTTGAAAATGCATAGCAGCATTTTAGAGATACTAACCTCTTGAGGACGAAGGCCAAGATGTTCAGACCATAAAGAGAGTCGTAAGCTAAGAGCAAATTTCCCAGCTCTCCACGGTCTTCCATTCATAAATGAACCAACAGAATCTTTATCTTCAATAATGACACCAATCTACGCACGTAAACATAGAACATAAGAAGCCAAACTTGATGTTTAAAGAAGTGGTGGAAAAGTAACGTGAAAGCATAATAAAACTTATGTACTTCAATTGAGGAGCCAAGTTACCCTCTTATATTGAAAGTGACACGTCTCTTTATCTATATTTGATAAATTTCACATCCTTTCCTTACACAAAAATGTTCAGCTAGTCGGTATATGGTGTGCATAGTGCCACTAACATTTCCTCCTGAATACACAAAAATGTTCAGCTAGTCGGTATATGGTGTGCATAGTGCCACTAACATTTCCTCCTGAATGCACAAGATTTTACACATGCTATGTGGATCTTTTCTTGTGTTATGCATTGCTGTGACATCTGATAAGTTCATCTAACATAACAAGTACCAAACCAAGTATGAGTGATAATGTGTAATGGCATGTGTGTGTGTGTCTATACACACACACACACACACACACACACACACACACATACATATATACATACATACATACATATGTATATATACATAGACATATATGTATATGTATATGCGCGCGCGCACACGCACACATATATATATAATGGTTCTGGCAGAATATAGCGGTGTTCCTTGTCTGACGCGTATCAGGATGTACAGGTGTTCCTTGTCTGACGCGTATCAGGATGTACAGTTTAAGGCATTTGAAATAATACACTACGACATAGAAAATATGACACACATCTAAACTACAGTTTTAAAGTGACAGCTTAATCCAATCCAAGTCAATTAAGTTATTGATTGTGTTAAAAGGTTCATGCCACTACAAAACTCTGAATTTGTTACAATGGTTGTGGGTTATAATTTTATACCCTAACATGTCCCCATAGATTGAGCGTCTTAAAAGTTTTTTTTGCCCAACAAATACCCCAAAATTTAAAAAATATTTAACTTTGATACCCTAAATGACTTAACCGGGGTACCAAAGACTTTATTGACAATTGGGGTATCAAAGTTAAAAAAACCTTCGGGGTACCACAGTTAAAAATGATGTAAACCTTGGGATATTAAGTGCAAATAACTCTTTCCTAAATCCGCTTTAAATTTGTGGCCTAGGTTGCCTGGTACTATGTCAAAGGTCCCTTCCACTATACCAAAACTTTAGAGTTCTTCTGCAGCTGTAAAGACCTTCCACTTTGCCAAAGGTCCCTTTCGCTCCACGGAAACTCTGAAGTTGTGATTAGGGTTATAATTTCATACTTTAATTTGTCACCATAGGTAGGGTGCCTTTTTATGGATTGAAACCTAGATTCAAACTGAGTCATTTTTTTTAAAATGCTCTTTAAATTCATAGGCAGTGAGAATGAACATGAATTGCTGTGATATCATGTTAAAAGCCCCTTCCATTGCAGTAAAGGTATGATACTGCCATGAGCATTAAGGATATAATTTTATGCTCTAACAAGCTGAATTGGAAGATTTCTTCCCTGGATAATATTTTACCAAATGGGTTTATTTTACTCATGCGTTTGTAAATAGTGACACATATTTACTGTTATAATAAAATGATTAAAGCATCAAGCAGAAATGAATATGCTGATTGTATACAGAAATATTTCAGGAATTCTATACATGTGTTACATCGAAAGAGGAGTTCAGATTAGGATAAAGACGATACTTAAATTTGTGCAGACAAGTATTTAGTCATTTTGTGATTCTGACAAAGGATCGTATTCGCGATTATTTCAATCTTTTAGCATGATTTAGTAAATTTGTTATTTGGGATCAATCATTCATCATAATGGTGAGATTGAGGATGATGTTGCCCATCGAATCAAATCAAGATGATCAGACTGGAGGAGTGCTTCGGGAGTGTTATGTGATCATAGAATACCTATGAGACTAAAGGGAAAATTATAGGACAGTTATAAAAGACCAATAATACTTTATGGGTCGGGGAAATTAAGAAACAACATGAGCAAAAAATAAGCATGGTAGAAATGAGAATGTTACTATAGTCTTGAGGTGTACCCTAAAAGATAGGATAAGAAACGAGTGTATTCGTAGTAAATTAGAGGTTGCCCCAATTTAGGTTAAAATGAGAGAATAGACTATAATTTGGCCATGTACAACGGAGACCTCTTAGTGCACCGGTTGAGAAAATAGATAATATTGTAGCTAACAGGACAAAGGGATCTAGAGGTAGACCTAAAAGAATTTGGTTGGAAGCAATTGAGAAAGATATGGTGATCGTTAATTTAAGGAGAAGATGACCTATTAATAGAACTGAATGGAAGAATAGGATTCATGTAGCCACCTCCAAACATTTGGGATAAAGGCTTTGTTGTTGTTATTGTAGCATAATTTAGTAGATACCAACTGTTGCATATGAAATTGAATTAGCAAAAGGCATTAATGCATCCCATTCTAGTCATTAATAAATTGAAATATTCACTTCTAGTAATTCAGTTAGTCTAGCAAATATATTTTAGCCTTTGATCAAACAGACTGGAAGACTGTTTTGGGTGTCAAAAGTCTTCAGAAACTAATAATGCAAATATAACGAAAGAAGGGTACCTCAGAGTCCCGTGACCCAAGCAAACTCCTGTCATTTATATTAGCTGACCCAATTAACACCATACGGTCATCAACTATCATCAATTTGCTGTGCACATACACCTAAAAGATGCAAAACAGCACTTAAAACACAGGCATGTGTGGTTCAAATACAAATAATAACAGCAACAATAAATGCAGTACATCTACTCCAATAAAACCATTCATATGTCCCACATACTTTTTGACTAGTACTTTCACAGTGGCGTATTGAGAAATTGGTGACTAGGAGCTAAATGATTTTCCTTATATCAAATTTATCATGGCACCCCTTCAACATGAGTTTAAATATGGCGAATTTAGGAAACGTTCCCTTGGCTGCATGGACCTAACTGTGACAAAAAGTAGGTTTTGTGAATAGTCAAGTAGCCTTCTAGAATTTCTAGCAAGACTCCATCATCAATAGTTTCAGTTTACAGGAATATACTGAGAGCTTACATCAGGTTGACAGGCCGTGGTAAAATCCATTTGATCTTTCCATAGGCCTTGTCTTCCCCAGCCAATTTCTTTGGTAATAAAAAGGCAACAAGATGGTCATGATGATTAATACCAATGCACAACTGAGGAAACCATAGATATGCAAGAATGGAGTGAGATAAAACTTAACAACTGCATATATAATTTACATCTCTAAAACATTTAGAAGTCCTTCTGAGAGAGCAATCTTGGCAGTAGCCCCATAATTGTCTCATGTCATGATATAAGCATGAGGTTGCATGGAAGCAGGCATAAAACTAAAAGAGCTAGACATGTTCAGGCTTGCTCATATTGTTTTCAAGGCAGATTAAACTTGAATCAAGTTTGCATTTTGTTTTCAAGTTGGTTTGTAGATTGTTAGAGGATTTCAAGCTTAGTTCTTCCATTTGAGTATCTAAAACCAGAAAATTTTGAGCTTAACCAAAATCGAAGTGAAGGGAATGACTGAGTCCCCCAAGTTTGCACTCAGTTAAAGTGTATAAAGACGACAGCAAGAATTATTTTGAATAGTCTAAACTTCAAAACACAAACTCCAAAATGAAGGAAACACACAAAAGTCTCACAAGCTTGTGCTTTCTAAAAGAGCGGTAAAGAGGATAATAAGAAGTACTTTTTGCATTCATCTTTGCAGTTAACCACACACAATAAAACCAACAAAGTTAACATGAGAATGGTTAGTTAATCCGAACAAGAGTGGTCAACAGACTACTATCAATTTGAGGTAAACTGTTTAGGCAGTTTACGAAATTTTCCTAGAATATGACGAGCAGTCCAATGCTATATCCCCCACCAGCCAATGGCAAAGAAAAATCTTTTTAAGGAGCTGATGACAGTTGGATCAGATGAATTTTTCTATAGGACAGGTCGAAAAATCAAATTATCATTAAAACATCAAGAAGAGGTAAGTCACGTGACTACTAGCAAAATCAGCAGAAAATATGCAAATAAATTACCAGTGACTCACCAGATTAGTAGCTAAAGGACCTCCATCACAAAGTCTTCCGTATGATCTGAGACCATAGAAAGATATATAATCATGTGCTTTTTGGCCCATTATATCATAAAGATTCTGCAATATCGAATTTGGCCCTCTGCAGATAGTCCTGTATTGCCAATGCATTATTGCCCTCACAGTTGCAGCGCCACCATCATCAATGCCACCCTGAGTTAATGGATATTCTGTAAAGGGTAGGGGAACAAATACTTCTGTAAAACAAGAAAAGGCAACGTTAAAAAAAAATTACCTGGAAACCAGGTACCAGTGGAATAACTATAATAACCCTAAAGCACTTATTTTCTTTCTCTGCGCGCATGATACGCCTATATAGGGCTTCTAAAATGCGGTTCTTTATAATATCATCTCCTGAAAGACCTGATATAAAAAATTGATTCTGGCAGAAGCAACCAGTGGAAATTGCAAACAGTTAGAGCACAAGCGTTAATTAAAAATAATGTCATCTTAATACCATGGTGCACCAAGGAAACCGCAAGCAATTTATTTAACATTAAAAATATGTGCACGGTAATAAAATGAAAAAAAGGCAAACCTCGATGTAGATAAAGTGTTCTGCTCTTTCAATAAGAGAACAATAGGCATTGTGAATGCTCTCTTCAGTTTGGCTCGTTCCAGCAGACCATTGTCCCACACTTCTAAGAACCTGTAATCAGCATAACAAAGTAAAATTGAAATTGTACAAGATGTCTGCTTTCCATAAAACTCGATAGAGTTACACCCATAAAAAACCAAAAAAAAGGAAAGAAAACAACAAGAAAAACACATAATATGAAACTTTGAGGAATGATAAAATGAGTTCTCTCTATTAAGTTTAGGGTCTCTAATATGTCACATAAATTTCTTTAAGAAAAAGAACTGTTTGGCAAGAGGAAATATTTATATGTTCTGTATCAAAGATCCATGAATATAGGTGAACTTGGCTAATCTACTTGGACCATAATTGACTCAAAAGAATTAACCGATGTTGAGTCCTGAGTCCAAGATATTAACCGTAAAACCATCTAATTGTTTTTCTGTGGAGGGACTAAATCCCATCACCTGTCTTTGCTAAACCAAACCCACACTTTAATCAAATGAATGCAGACACTAATAAGTAGGTTCTGCTATGAAATTTAAGAAAAATAAAGCTAGAGTACTGAAAGGGTTACAGAGTCATACATAAGGAGTTCCAGCAAATATGAAGTATATCTTGGACCAGAAGGTTAAAAAAAACATTGAAAGAACAAGAAATTGATAGTACTCCCAGTTTACTTTTTAAGAAAGTCTCGTTAAACCAACCTGAGTACAACATGGTGTGCGAGGTCCAACTTGACCAGCTTTGTCGATGGAAAAAGCTTGGTCACCCCTCTCCTGGGATTCCCACCATTCTTTGTCTGCAGTTGATTGAGAAATCATATCACACCGTGTTTCACTCTGAGTTTGTGAAAGACCAAGGTCATCCACAAAGGCTTTCAGCTGCTTATCTGGAACAGATTGCTCTTCTTTTGTCTTCCTTAAGGAGATTGATGATATATGATTGCTTCTGCTTCTATGATCCAGATGACTGTGATTCAAGTTTCCGTTCACTTTTGAATTTGCTACTGGCAGCCCATCAGGTTCTTGAGGTAAAAGCAACGGGATGTCTTGATATGATGATAGTGAGCAAAATGACTCCCGACTTTTGACGTCTTTATGACTAGGTTCTAGTTTATGCTCTACATCATTCTCTTTGCTTTTCCCCATGTAATGTGGAATAACCATGTGGTGTTGAGGCATAAGTAAGGGTATGGCATGCTCATGTTGAGCTTTGTTTCTCTGCAAGAGAGAACAAACTTGAGAATACAGTACACTATAACCATCGGAAGGCAAACAACAAACGAAAAAAAAATCACCTTTGCATAATTCCAACGTTGCACGAAGTGCCTTGCAATATCACGACAAGGTGGCCCCCACAGAGCACATTGGACATCATGCCAAGGCAGTCGAGGATATTTCTTCCGATCCAGCTCATCTTTCATTGTGTCTTCCCAAGAATTCGGCTCAGACTCCCTATAGAAAGCGAAAAATACTAGTCATGCTTTATGCAACAAGACCATATTTTTAAATTGTTGCAATCTCAAAGAGATATTTTTTGTATCTAAGATTATTCAAAGCATTAGCATAGTTACCTGGGATTATAATAGTCCTTTCCAGGCCAAATAATAGGTGGGAAATCACCAACTCTGTGTTCTGGGTTATCATAACGACCAAAGCACAAATCAAGTCCTCCCAGATAGCATATTTGATTGTCAACAATCACAATTTTCTCATGATGCGACCTGCACTTAACCAGAGTTTATTCATAAGCACAACTGCATGATGTATTCTCTTCTCATAAAAAATAAATCTTAGGGAAGGGATGATTGATTCGTGGAAGATTTCATACCACAAGTAAACACCAGTTGAGAAATGGTCAGGATAGCGCAGAACTTTAACATTCTCATGAATGTTAAGCAGCCTTCGCTTACTGTATATACTGTTGATTTTCAAAGCAATGGCAACTTCTTTGTAAAGAAGGATGTAAATCTACACATTAGTGCCAATTAGTTGACAATCATGAGCAAATAGGATAGGCTACTCCACATAAAATTTACAAATATATGCAGCTTATTAATTAGAACCAAATAATTCAACTGCTTGATGCTAACAGAAAATAAGACATATTATCACTGACATGTAAAGATGATCGATGCTTCCCTGTCAAACATCAGACTTCAATCTCTGTTACAGGCGATAATATGTTTACAAAGCCAATAAGAACATGCAAGAAAGCTTCACCATAGTCACAACATCAGTAATTTCAGTGAATCAAGGTCGACGAACCAAATAACTATAGCTGGAATAGAGCAAGTAAAACAACACATATGGTAATGCTGAAAGTACCTGAACACCCTGTTTAGCCTTTGCCTCTAGCAAGGAATCAAGCCGAGAAGACGCATGAACGTGAAAAGGACGTCGAAGGTATAACTCAGGACAGAGCCACCAGCCAGTAATGAATATCTATAAACAAATTTCAATCATTTCAGAACTGTCCCTGTCAATATTTTGTAAATTGCTAGTATCACATTATTGAAGTGAATGAGTGAAGAAACTGACCTCTGATTTTGCTACTTCAATAGAAGAAGCAATTGCACCAAATGCAGCTTGTCCATCAACAAACCACTGGACCTGACTGCCATCTTCTGTTAACCCCCTAGGAGGAGCAAAAGAACCAAAACAGTGAGGCAAACACCAGCCCCCCGGTGCTCGTAGGCCCGCATCATTTATTGCCACAACCCAATCTTTAACTTTAGCACTACTTCTCACTCTCAGTTTAATGGTCCTGTTCCCACATGATACCTTTGAGATGAATGTCGATTAGAGATTGAACCAGAACAATGAAATCTTCCTCAGAACCAGAAAATGAAGGCCAAAGTTCCATATGAAATGCAATACAAGTGAGGGCTAAGTTAAAATCGACGACAGTAGTAAAACAATTCAAAAAAAAAAAAACACCACAATAGATTATATCAATATTGCTAACAGTGTCATGAATGTAATAAGATCAAGCTCAAGTACCTCTAGCTTCAGAAATTTATCGGAAATATGAAAATATACTAATGTAAACCAATAGCATAATACTAAGAGGTTATAGAGGCAAAGCTTACTGCATAAAATTTTGCTCTAGCAATGCTCCGAATAACAACAGTAAAATTACTGACCTATGACTTACGTAAAAAGAGCATAACAGCAACCCTTCATTATTGTTCAACCTTGACACTTTCTGAAGATTTTCTCTCATAATGGGTGTGATTCTGAGTAGCCCAAGAGGCTTATTGTCAGTTGGTATCACTTCCTACCTAGAGGCCCAGCAAATTATAAGCATGAGAGGGCTTTGTCATAACTTCCTTCTATTTGCAGCTTGATGCACCCGATAATACATTCATATCCTAAGTTTTTGATGAACTGACGCAATCTGTTTCACGCCATGCCCATGTCCCACATCCCTTAGCTTATGTACACAATATGACAGGCAAACATTACCCAACAGTATATGGTCAATATAGCTTTATCTATACTTTGTCAATGATCAATATGCCAATGACATAGCCAGAAACTCTTTATGACAGCCAGAAACTCTTTATGACAGTAATCAAAATGTTTAAAATTAAATAAATTTCACAAAAGACTAAATTTGCACAACACAAGTAGACTCAAAATGATGTGCAGATAATTTGCAGATTTTCTGAATTTAGCTCGTTTGATTCGAATGAGATGGAAACTAAGAAGAATCAGCAGACATCCCTGCATGTGTATAAGGTCGAAATTCTGCTAAAACTATTCAAAGAGATCTAAAGTAACTCACTGTAAATCCGAACCACAAGGGGTTGCGTTCCTTGGTCTCTTTTGCTAGAAGAACCCGACCATCTCCGTTTCTATCTGATGGTGATAATACATCAAAAACAATTATATCCAAAAGCTTGGGATTAAAAGGATCTTCTAACAGAGCCAAGAAGCCTGGCTTTAGTACAGCCCACACCTATTCAAGAATATCATACTTGTCAGCTGAACTAAATGACATCAAATAGAGAAGTATACTATAATTAAAAGGTAAATTAAGCAATTAAGGTCATTGTCATCCAAAATCTTTTCAACCAAAAGTGGAACCAGCCATGAAGAAGCTATTTGACAAAATTCTATGACCAGCTAGCAACCTAATATCATATAAGTTGGTGTTAAATTGTTGGCAGAGGGAAGTGTCAACAAGAGAGAGGCTCAGCATAAATCCAAAAGGGCTGGCTGTGAAGTTGGAAAATATAAAATACTGGTTATGTACTTTAATATAATGTAATCAAAGAGAATCCTCCAATGTTCATACTGGATCTGCACTATGATACACAACCTCAATCTAGTAAGCTTATGCATATGAGATACGTATATTGTTACTAAGATTCAACCATCTCATAGATGTCAGCTGCCAAAGAGCTAGAATAAACAATTACATTTGTTTAATTTTCAAAAGTTTCTCTCTTCTTTTTGAGCATCAAATATCACGTGAATAATTATGATGATAGTGATACATATAGTTCATTGACAATGAAGTACTTTCCCTAAAGCATGTCATGCAATTGTTCAAAGCTAACCAGGAATAAATTAAGCCTAGAAGCTTCACTGTGGTTTTAGCATTTCTTTGATTCTTTACGCAATAAATTCTTTTTATAACATGTAAAACTTAAGCTATTAGCTAAAAGTTAATTAAATGTGGTTAACATAATGCAACTTTGTCATTCTGTAAAATGAGAAAAGAGAAAAATGCAATACCCTTTTCCAGTTGCTGTTACAACAGCTAAACCAATAGCATGCACAACACTTTGTATCATCATCAGCCCTCTGAATCTTTGGCAAATGTCTTACTGTAACATAATCTTCTTTTAGTTTAGGTCCATACTCTGGCAAAAAAGATAACCTAGAGACCTCCAGAAATTTACAAACCTGCAGATTATATTACTCCGGTTAAGTTAATAACAAAAAAGATGCGAAGATGGTTCAAACCTATGCATATGGGTTAGTTTCATAATCAATCATATAATAAATCTCTGACACTAAAAAATATGTGCCTTACAATAGAAACATTAAGAAGACTAATTTCAGTTGCTCTCCAAAATACAATTCTGTAAAATCAACTGGCAACTAATGCGCCAAAAAATATAGTCAAGAACAGACTAAGCAGGTCTCACGTAGCTGCAAAACGAATAGTTTTCTCAATAATAGAACTATCAGCAAAATTCTTCCTAACCACTGGACTTTAGCAGCTAACATTTAGAACGTGGAGATCGAAAAAATGGAATACATGCCAGTCAAAATGTGATTTGGGAGGAAGAGATGGAAAATTCATAGACCTTGCACTCAACAAAATCAATAAATTACTCCACCAATTTCTAGACCCAAACAAAGTCAATAAATACTTAAATACACTCATGCAACATTTTGCCATTTCACAGGTCTTGCACTCACCAACACAGACGTTTCAGCTGTCAGGTATATTGATTTTTACTTGATTAAATATTTACGTATTTGAGGACATTAAATTAAATATTTAAAAGAGGTTCTTTCATTTTCCAGAGAGCGCATATCTCAATCCTTCAAGGAACACTTTGATATTACTTATAAAGCAATCATTAGCAAGGTTTTAAATATCGGATATCAGGGAAATATCGGATGGCCAAAATTCATATCGGATTGCGGATATCGGGGAAATATCGGGAATACGTGGTAAATATCAGAATGCCATAATGAATGTTTGCATACATAGTATAATGTATTAAAATGTAATCTCGACATATGTAATAAAATTTAAGCATACAAAATATGAATAATATATGTTTAGGATCACTAATCAACCTTCTAAAACAAACAAAAGTGCAAAGCAACGTTGCAACATTCGATCTGCTTTTATAGGGCAAAATGTCATTTGATATAACGGGAAAATCTTGATATCTCGCCCAAAAACTCCAAACACGGTATATTATTTTGCAACAAGCTATATAAAAAGATATATTGGTCCACATATCGGCTAATATATCGGCCATATTGGGGATTTATCACTCAAAATAGCCAAAAAAGCGGTAAAGGATATTTAAAGATCATATCGGTTGCGGCAAGCCCTGTAAAAGGATATATCGGGGGATATATCGGGCCATGTCAGGGATATTTAAAACAATGATCATTAGGTTCCTAAAAAGATCCTCATACCTCCTGAGAGTTTGCAATATCCAAGTTTCCCAAAAAGTGATTCAAATAACCCTGCATCGCCACCTTTGCCCTGTCAGAAATAGAAGATTGTCTTCCTAGCGCTGGTCGAATTATTGACAGGGCAGCACTAGAAGGAACATTTCTGCATAATATTAAGAATCTAATTAGTAGAAGGTCTACAACAGGAAAGACATTTAGTGGCGCCTCCACAATCGCCCCCCCCCCCCCCCGGCCCACCCAAAAAAAATCCTTCTACTCTGAGGATCCTATGCAAGGAATTAACCATCAGGATTGCATTACTCGTGTCGAGATGATGACTTTTTTCTATTGTTACGAGTCCTATTATCTCCTCAGATTTAATCCATCAGTGTTGTTACCATGTTAAACAAAAAGAAGTATGTGCTATATCAGGCAGCTTGAACGTTCATAAATCATAATAAATTGTTTTCCATTATCCCATATGTACAACCAAACTCAAGATACAATGTATAAGACAGTATGTTAGCCACACCAACAATGGGATGGAGATAGCATCAAAAATTGGATAAGGATAAAAATGGATGATACATAGGAGGATAAAGATCATTTCAGATGAAACTCCTCACAAGCACAACTACTACTCATTTGGATGTACAGAGTCTTAGAGCATGTTTGGCGAGTGATCAAAGTGGATTATAAGCCAAAAAGAAAGTGGATTATTAGCCACTTTGAGATGTTTGGCAAGTGCCAAGTTGCTTTTTTTTTGCGTGTGGATTATAAACCACAAGGTTTGACCGTGTAAAATACATGTATATCCCTCATCATTTCACAAAATTCCAAGCCCAATCTCTCTCCAATCCATTAAGCTTAAATTTAGAGCCATGTCCTTTTTGGTCATTTCGATATAAATGATGGATTATAGTCCACCCATTTGCCAAACACTCTACTATCGAAAATAGATTATAATACACTAAATTTTCCAAACACTCTTCATTGTAATCCAAGTGGATTATAATCCATTTGATTAAGTGGATTATAATCCAAAGTTCCCAAACATGCTCTTAGTTTCTGGATAGTTCAACCAGGTCATGCACTAAATCTATGCTAGTTAATTATGGAAAGGGACCACATCAGCTCTTCTTAAGGTGTGGTCTACAGCATCATTGAGATTATTTTTACCCTATATATAAAGTATATATATACAGAGGCACACGCCCACGCATGTGGGCATGTATATACGTGTATATGTATGTATGTGTGTGTTTACAACTTTATGTGTGTGTGTGTGTACATATAGCGCGTGTGTGTGTGTCAGCATGGACTCATGTCATCATTATTGGACTTAACAGCCTCATGTGACCTCTTGGGAGAGGTCAAAATTCACACTACAAGCCCTCTCGGACAAACACATTAGAGAACATACATCTGACAAGAAAAACTTTCTGCAAGATGTAGAGGACAAAGACATTAGAGAACATGCATCTCCTAGAGCATAATGAGGTGTATTTCATTATCCATTGTATAAAATATAGGAGTTGTTTCTATATGCTAGGAGTTGTTTCTATAAGCATAATTGATTGTGCGTACAACATTACATATTGACATGTTGAGTAGAGAAGTAGAGGACAAAGAGCAAGAATACACCTAGTTTGGGAATAAATGTTTTCTTCGTGCTGTATAGGCACTGATTCTTCATCTACTTCGTCGTGTTGTACAACTTCTGTATGCTCCCCTATCCCAAGATTTTGAAGCCATTCTTTAACCTTAAGTACATGAGAAGGAAAAGGCATATTAAAGCCGCAAGCATCTGATAGTAGGTGCATGAAATTAGATGAGTCTGTTGTATGTCAAACTAAATGCTCACTGAATTGATAGACGTAGTTGTTAGTTACAAATAAAGATCCAAGTAGCTAGCAAGCTGTACCAGAGACAAAATAGCAAACAGGTGGCCAAGCTCAAGCGTAAAGAGAATTTCAAAGCAACAGTGAAACAACAGGAAGTGCGCTTGTGGAAACTTCATTTTTCTAACTATAGTCCTAATTATTAACTCCGCAATTAAGGAACCCGTCATAGATTTTTATAACAACGTAGAGTCATTGTATTTGTTCTCAAAAACCAATAAGAATCGCAGAAGTTCTAAGTTCTAGATGCAGCTAGAAAATACAGAATGTGAATGCTCTGTACAACAGGGGGAAAAAAATCAAGAACAAAACAATACGAGAGAGATACCCATCAAGAACACACATGCTCTTGCTTCTCATGTAGTTCCTCGACAAAGGCGCGCTTCTTCAATGCGAAATGTAGATAGATAACCTGGGAGGCTTTCTTCAGTAAGCGCCACTTGAACTGCCAAATTAAGTAAGATAACAAAAGTTAGTTGGTGAGTGTCTAATTTAAATACAATGTGTGCGCTGAAAAAAGAAATTGCACATCATTTCAAGAACTATTTTTCCACTTGCATCTATAAGAGAATATTGTGCTCCAAATCTATACCATTTAGATATACAGTACCATGATCTCGCATGTACATAAGAGACTGATTATATAGGCCACAGTTCAATAAGTAAACAATAAGCTAAATCCATAAAATGACAAGACAATGGCCTAAAGTTGTGATTTTCCCCCCCAAAAGAAACACAAAGGACACGGTTCATCTCGTGTAAATTAGAGCATTCAACTAAAACTTATCAAAATTAATTAAACCCTAACTCCTCGCAAAATCAACCAAAAATATATAACATCAAATTACCTGCTTATACTGGAACTCGATCGTGTAAGAGAGCAGCACCGGCGTGATATCGCTGGCATCGGGTCGAGACACCGAAACGATCGTCGCCGCCGGCAATTCGTCGAAAATCCAAGCTTTCTCCGGCGATCTCGCCGGCGGTGGCTCCGGCTGCAACGTAACGTAATCCGATGCGAATTCATCCGAGGACATCACGTTGAGCGAGAGGATTCGAGGGAAATCGATGGGAAAAGAATTTCGAAAGAGGAGCTAAATTAGGAAAACTGAGTTCAGTTTGCTTTGGGGGTTTAAATAGCGATTAGTTTAATGTTTTTTATTTTTTGAAAAACGATTAAATATTTGGTTGTTAGAGCTCCAGAGTTTACAAGAAAGGGCTCGCGGGGATTTTGTTGAACAAATTATTAAAATGATTTCATATATGCCCCTATATACCTGGTAATTTACAAAGGAGCCCACCGAATATTTTTGAGATGCGGATAACGAAGCCCGCGAAGATCCAAGATTCCAAATCCGGAGCTGTGCTATTTTGGAATTTAGTAGCCGAAATTTGAAATATTGCATCAGCCTCGTAAACTGACGAAGTACTACCTAAAAGGGCCAAAACTTAAAATCATATCCACCGAAATTAACATGTACGAAGTTTTTAAAATTTTTTTTTTTCCATATTTCAAAAACTTTAAGAATTATTCTTCATTATGCATTTCAAACGGTTTGATCATGTAAGACCTTATAACAAAAGAGGTTACGGATTCGATTTTTTCTAGTCAAAAACTCTACTGTTATTTTTAGGATTAAACCCGGGGTTAATTACAGAAAATCCCCCTGAACTTTGGGGGAGTGGCGCTAAAACCCCCTTGAATTTTTTATTTCATTAAACCCCCTTGAAATTTTAGGAATTGTTGTACATAAATCCCCTAAGATCATTCATTCCACTAAACTTCATATGAAAATTTAGCATTTAATTTTCAAATTAGTATCCTCGATTCTAACATCTCTCGTGTGGCAAACATACGCATCCCTTAGTCTCAAAAAGTTGAGGGGGTTTTATTGCAAACCCCCAAAATTTCAAGGGGGTTTTCTGTCATTAACCCTTTAAAAACTTATGATGATTCTAAAACGATTCACTTATGGTGTGTTTGGGAGTTTACTAAGGGAAGGGAAGGAAAGGTAAACAACGGGAAGGGAAGGGAAGGGAAGGGAAGAGAATTGTAATATGTTGTTTGGGAGTTGAGTAAGGTGAATGAAGGTGAAAGGAAGTAAATATATGTAAATTTACATAAATGACTTTATACTAATAACATATCAGTCCTTTTATTTGTTTTGATGGGGGTAAGAATGTCATTACACCCCTTTACCCTCCTTTACCCTCCTCTACCGCCCAAATCGAGGGGGAAAGAAAACCAAGCAATTTTACCCTCCGTTCCCTTTCCTTCCCCCTCTCTACCCTCCTTAAAAAAACTCCCAAACAAGTTGAAAGCCGCATTTCTCTTCCCCTCCCTCTCTCTACCCTCCATCCAAACAAGGCATTAAGAACACACGGAATATATTTATGAAAGATCAAAGTTGCAATAAATAGTTTATGTTTGGCTACGAGAAGGAATATCCTATTTTTGGCGTAAGATCAATCTCTTGATACCCCATATATTGTTAATTAGCTAAAGATCAACACACTCACGAAGAACTCTTGTTACGTGAAAGAAACAAATTTTTAAGCCATCATCTCCTTTGAGTTTTATTGATTAAATTCTTTTGTTGAGCTTGATACACAATGGTCTGCAACTAATTAATTTTTAAATTTTAGGAGGTAATAATTATTTGATACGGATTCAACTGTTTTCATATTCATCACACAAGCACACGTGGAATTAGTCTATAATTGGGCCTCCACGGCCATGAGTTTGAAGCACGTGCGGCTTGCAGATGAACGAATTGCTCCATGAATTTTAAGGTTTTGTTTAAAACCCCCTAAATTAGAAAGAACCTCACAGGATTTTAAAATTACACAAAACCTCCTGAATTTTTGAAATTGTTCATAAACAAGTTGGTGTAGAGGGTAAAGCTCTTAGCTCTCAGCTATCATCGGACCTCATTAATGTTTTTCTTCCAACAAATGTTCCACATTCCTCAATCTTCGCTATTTAACCTTCCAAAGCTCTAAATTTTCTTAATGAATCATCTCAAAT
>BQKN01000953.1:179460-194956 GCA_022839385.1 Asparagus kiusianus
TTTTTCCCAAAAGTTAAAGGGTTCCTCCTTTTTTATTCTTTTTATTTATCGCCCCTTGAAGAGTGAAGTTTTTTTTTGAACCAAAAAAACAGGGAGAGATTCCCTGTTCATATATTATAAACATGTATAGAAACAAAAGAGGTGGGATAATTACAAGTAAAACCAAAAAAGAAAAGAAGAGAATAATAGGAACCAATAGATGATATGACCATTGCGGAGCGGACCTTATCGTCACCCACAAAGTCAGATCAAAGATGGTTCCTATAGTCCCTGCTACATTGCTGAAACTAGATAAAGGAAGTAGTTACAAAACCAGAGCTACTGATACTGTTGGACCGAAGCCCACAAAACAACAAAAGGGGTGGTGGTGGAGTTAGAAGTTATCCCCGACACCGTCGTCTTTGGCAACTTTGGCTAGCTCCTTCAAACCGAGGCCGAGCGCTGCTCTGTGCATGCTCGCTGCACTTCTACTTGAAGCTGCACCTGTCCATAGCAAGGTGAAACGAGCAATATGAGCTGCTATGATCAAGGGAGATGCAGATACACCATTAAAAATCATATTATTTCTGCTAAACCAGATTCTCCAACAGCAACAGGGTAATAGAACTCTCCATAGGCATCTGATACGGTAGTCACTGAACTGATTTGGAGATCCAGAAAGAAGAGCTGAGATATCTTGCGGCCAATTGTCAGAATTGAGGTTGGGGTTGATCAGAGACCATACTTCTCTCAGAACTGAACATTTGACAAACAGATGGTCATGGGTCTCACTGGCAGAATTACATAAAGGACATGTAATGTCGCCGGTCCAACCTTTTTTAGTAAGGACATCTTTCGTTTGAAGCTTCTGATGGCTAAGGAGCCAAAGGAAAATTTTTACCTTGTGGGGAGTGGGAGATTTCCAAATGAATTGGAATGAATGAGATTTGATACCCCCTGAGACAAAGAATCTGTAGCATGATTTGACAGTAAACTTACTGGATTGATGAGGGGGCCAACAGATCTTATCATGGGCTTGAATGTCCGGAGTCTTGGATTGAGCTAGATTTGATACCCCCTGCAACTGTCATTTTTCATGATGAAACTTATGATTCTAAAACAATTCACTAAATAACACATGAAATACGTCTATGAAAGATTAAGTTGCAAGTTATAGCTGGGGTTGGGGAATGTCCTATTTTGGCAATAAGAACTCTCTCTCTCTCTCTCTTAATACCCATTAATTAGCCAAAGATAACATCACTTTAGAAGAAAGTACTCTTGTTAATACTCTTGTTAAGTGAAAGAAACAAACCGTAGCTGTAACTTGTAAGATATCATCTCCTTTAAGACATCATCTCCTTCAAGCTTTAGTGATGAAACTCTTTTTTTAAGCTTTCACACAATGACTTACAACACGTCTACGCTACTATAAGAAAAACTTAATGGTGGTAGGAAAAAATTGAAGGACACGGGAAATTTGTTAAAGACTTCTACATACCCTGTTATATTAAAATTTTAGTGGGGGTGTCAAAAAGATTCAAGGGCATTTCTCATCATAGTAGAAGAGTAAGAGGCATATATATTGGTAATTTTGCACATGAAATAATATTTTCCTTACTTTTATTCTTCTCTTACTTCTAGAATATTCTAAACTATGAAGGAGAATATGCTTCCATTCACATTAGTTAATATTCATCATTTTCTTATCTCTAGAACACTCTAAATTGTGAATGAAAATAGGATTTGAACTAACATAATTAAATATTCATCAAGTTATATTTTATAAGAGATTAAAATATAGAATGATTAGCTTTTTAAAATTAATTATTAAATACATGTTAAAGCAAAAGATAATAATTTAAAAAATTGACCAATCACACTTTAAAGAAAACTTTAATTCTAAATAATATAAATTTTTAATAACTCCTTATAACTTTTTATAATATTTAAAAATATGTTCTACAATGATTTCAGTTGACATCAAGTAAATCTAAAGCTATATTCTCATGCTCGAATAAGATTACCATATTACATTTTTATAAAGTCATATATACCTTAACTATTTAAGAGTATGATCGTACAAATTAAGAAACTGATGAAACTTTAGGATATTAAATTATAATTCACTTTTTTATATAAAATTTAGAATAAATAAGTTTCATATATCTCTGACACGTGTATTTGCACATGCAATTATGCTAGTGAGGAAAATTTGGTTAATACACACAAATATATTTTTTATTTTCTCTTAGCTGATGAAACTTTAGGGTATTAAAATATAATTCACTCTTTTTATATAAAATTTAGAATAAGTGAGTTTAATATTTATGGCACGTGCATTTGCACATGCAATTTACAAAGAAAAAAATTTCTTTTATTTAATAAAAAATTCTTTGATTTTTTCTTATCTTTCTTTATTACTAGAACTTTCTAAAGCATATTATAATAGAGCTTACAAATTAAATGTTTATTACATTGTATATTAGAAGAAGATATAATTATGAAATTATAAAGTTCTTTTCCATGTAAATTACTACTACAAAGACAACAAGTATAATTTCAATATACTCCAATATAAATACCGTCAAAAGTGTATATCTAAATACTTAGCTTAAAACAATATGAAGATGAAATATGAAAAATGACTCTTCTTAATGGCATATTTATGAAAATTATGTCATTACTCAAATTGAAATATATGTAATAGCCAACCAATTTTGCATAAACAAAGATAAAATCACGCATATTAAGTGAACAATAAAATGACGCATATTAAATGAACAAATATCATAAAAATATCTTTAAAAGGAGAATTTAAAAAAACTGTTTTTAAAACATAATTAGCAAAATCAATCGTTTTTCCTTAATAATGAGCAAAATCGTCCTCTTTTTGGTCATCTCATCAAGGCTGGCCAAAAAGAGATTGATTTTGAAAAAAAAAATCATCTTCAAAATACACGGGAATACTAGTCTCATGTAATTAGTAATTTCTAATTATAAATGTGATTAAACTCAGAATATACACGGACTATTAGTTCCGTGTATTCATTCAAAAAACCTATTTTTATATCTCAACCATCATTCCCCAACCCCTCTTCTAGATCTCTAGTATTGAAACCTCCTCTTAATTGATTCCTCTCCGATTACTTCGAGAGGAGCGTCAAGGCTCTCGATGTCTATAATACGATCCGCGATGGAATTGATTAGGTCCATCAGTGGAGAAATCATCTCGAGATTGTCGTCGTTGCTCTCGATGCCAATCAGAGGTCAATCGGTGAGGGTCAGATCCAGCGAGCGAAGAAAGTGCTAACGGATCTCACCCTCTTGATGCTCGATGACAAAGAATCTAGATCCGTTATCGGTCATCGAAACCAATTCTTCGATCAAACTAATGATCATAATCATCATCATCATTGGAGCGGAAGCGGCGGTAGCAGAGGAGGCGGGCATTTTCGATTGCTTTCTTGGAGCATTTCTCGCTCGTGGTCGGAAGTGAAGCAGCTACAGGTGATTGGAGCGAATCTCAGTGCTCCGAGGAACAATGATATCGCTGCTATTGGTGGCTTGTGGTTCGATCTATACGATGATTATTATTATTATTATTATTATTATTATTATTATAATTATTATTATTAGGGTTAACGGCGAGGGCGGCCTCGAGGACGGTGGTGGTCGAGGGAGCCTCAAGGGCTGTGGTTGAGGAATTGGATGAGAGAGAGGAGAGAGATGTAGAAGAAAATCGGAGCAGAGAACGCATGGTTGTAAATTTTGATTAACGAGACTAATTACAACGGATTACTAGTTGAGTGTATTTCGAAGATAATTTTTTTCAAAATCGACATATTTTTAACTAGATTTGATGATGAGGCAAAAAAGAAGTCAATTTGGTACATTTTTTAAGAAAACGATGGATTTTCCTAATTATATTTTAAAAGCGGTCTTTCTTTTGCAAACTCTCCTCTTTAAAATGTATGCAATACTTTTGAGTTTTAAAATGGTCATTTTTGCATAAAAATTATATAATTATGTTTTAATATCGGTCGCAAGTTCGTTTGCACGTGCAGTGCTAGTTGATTTATAAAAATTTAGAAGAAACTAATTATTTGATACGGCGTCGACTGTCACGTGCATCACACAAGCACGCGTGGCTGAGTTTGAGCTAGATACAGTTAGTCTAAAGTAGGGCCTCCATGGGCCACGTTTAGTCTGCAGTTCTATACGGCCCATGGACCATGAGTTTTATCAGGTGCAGGCTGCGGGTCCAAGTACTGCTCCCCGAACTTTAATTTGTTTTACAAAAAAAAAAAAAAACCCTTAAATGAGAGAAACTAACTAGGCGCGAAACTTGGTTGGCAAGCAACTAAACTACCACTATTACCAAAATTTCGCAAAAAAAACCCAAACTTGCGTCCCAAGAAAACCCTAATCCCATATATAAAACCCCCATCGCAGAAGCACCGGAACCCTAACCGAGTTCGAAGGAAGAAGATCACGATGGTTTCTCTGAATCTACAGAAGAGGCTCGCCTCGAGCGTCCTCAGGTGCGGAAAGGGCAAGGTGTGGCTCGACCCCAACGAAGCCATGGAGATCTCCACGGCCAATTCCAGTAATTATTTGATCCTAATTAATCCCCTAAAATCTTTTAATTTCTTTAGTTTCTAATTTTCACTCCTAATTGTTTGACAAACGCCTTGTTTATTCAAGGGAAAATTTAAAAAATAGTCCGTTTTTACTAATTATTTAGTAAAATAGACCGTTTTGCTAAATAATTAGCAAAATAGATCTTTTTTTTGTCAACAGACCAAAAAAAGTCTATTTTACAAAACAGCTCAGAAAACATACGGGATTAGTAGTTCTGTATGTTTTAATCACTGATTAGTGAAGTTTTCTGAATCACTAATCCGTGATTAAGTTGGCTCTAAACATACGTAACTAGTAGTCCCGTATGTTTTCTGAGTCTTGTTTTTCAAAATCGATCTTTTTTTTTCAAAAGAGGTTTATTTTGCTAATTATTTATCAAAACGGTCTATTTTGCTAAATAATTACCAAAAACCGACTATTTTGCAAATTTTCCCTTTATTCGAAAATCACTTTGCGTGGGTACGTTAAATTTGAAACGCGCGCAGGGCAAAGTATTCGAAAGCTAGTGGAGGGCGGACTCATTGTTAGAAAACCCATGAAGATCCACTCCCGTTCCCGTGCTCGACGAGCAATGGAGGCCAAGCGAAAGGGGCTGCACGCTGGATACGGTATCTTTTCTCTGCAGATAGATTCGAATCAATACCCACATCGATCATCCCAATTTGCAACTACTTTAATAGGTTTGCTTTTCTATATATATACATACATAGGCAAGCGAAAGGGTACGAGAGAGGCCAGGCTCCCGACCAAGACCCTGTGGGTGAGGAGAATGCGGGTCCTCAGGCGGTTCTTGAGGAAATGTCGCGACCATGAGAAGATCGACAGGCACACGTATCGCGATATGTACATGAGGGCGAAGGGCAGCGCCTTCAAGAACAAGAGGGTGCTTATGGAGAGCATCCACAGGTCTGGGGCGGAGAAGGCGAGGGCGAAGGCGCTGTCCGATCAGTTTGAAGCTAAGAGGGCCAAGAGCAAGGCCGGCGGGGAGAGGAAGTCGGCGAGAACGAGGGACGATCCTTTCGGTGACGTAAGATATAGTTCTGCTGTGTTGCATCCGGAATTACTGTAGCGGAAATAAAAAAAATGACGAGAGGAGGGATGATCCTTTCGATGACGTAAGATATAGTTCTGTTGTGTTGCATCCGGAATTACTGTAGCGGAAATAAATAAATGGAGACCGTGCTTTGCACCGGATGCATACTAGTACGTAGTAGTTCTATGGGGAAGTTTGAAAAAAAAAAAGCAAATTCCAGTGGATACGATCAGCCTCACTCCGATAATAATTTCTTGTGGGAAATAGGTTAATAAATTACCATCAATCAAAGGATCCATTTAAGCTATGAATTTAACATTAGCACGTGCAATGAAATAATTAATCGTAGTTTTCTACCACAATTACAATCATAATTCATATTCCAAACTATAAATACCATAATTAGAATCACATTCTAACACCACCATCAGATGCCAACTTACAAAGCATGAATAAACCTTGCTTTGTTTGAAATATAAAGCTCATAAAAAAAACCTGCTAAAGGTATTAAAAAATAAAACACGACACTAAAAGCCCGCTTATTTCCGGTCAGAGCAGCACGCTCGTACAACCCGGCCCACTAACTCAAACGTCATTTCCGGTGAGCCAATCTTAACCTCACCACAATACAAACAAACAACAGGCCAACGGTCAGCGGTGACGGGACTCTAAGTAACGAGATAAATAGGCATCGGACTCGAGATCCGGTCACCGCCGGCGACATTAACATCCCTTAAACTTACATACGGCACCAAAACACCTTCTCCAACTTCCGCTGACATTAACGGCCCTGACGCCGACCTAACGCTTCTGCACGGCGTGCTCCTCCCACTAACGGTTTCCGTCGCGTAAACCGGTCCGCTCGCCGTCCGGTAAGGGTAAGCGGTGACCTCACCGGAGGAGCCTCCCTTCGCGCTCTTGAGGAAGCCGAGCGCGCTCTTCCACCATTTCCTTCGCTTGTTGGGCTTGGGCCGGTCGCGGGCCTTCGAAATGGGCTTCGAGAGCTTGAAATGGATCGGGTCGATCGCGCGTTTAGTCTGTCGCCTCGCCTCTTCCAGGACCTAGTCATAGAGAGTTAAATTTAAACACTTGATGATTTTGAGGGAATATCCAACTAGATTATTTTTTTGGATAGATAATTAAATGAAAAAAAAAACTCTAAACAAACTCATTCATAATTTTTTTTCTAAAAATAGACTATCTTGGGTTTTATTTACAAAAATAGACTTATTTTGTCTTAATCCGGTTTCTAAATAGTCGGAGTTGCCAATCCTGACTATTTAATACATAGAATATTAGGGTTTAGAGTTATAATTAGGTGTTTATAGCCTCTAAAGAGTCAGGATTGACAACCCCGACTATTTAGGAGCCGGATTAAGATAAAATGAGTCTATTTTTGTAAATAAAACTCCAATAAAGTCTATTTTTAGAAAAATTTGAAAGAGAGAAGGCGAGAGTTAGGAAAAGAAACTGAATTTTTTTTCCTTGTGTACCTGGAAATAATCGATCTGGGCATCGAAGCCATAGTCACTGTAATGGTGAGTCTCCGGCATTGGGAAGATCGGGGACGCGGCGGTCATTTTCTTTGAAGTGTTTCTCTCACTAGAGAGCAGCAAGAAGATGAGAGAGGGCCCTGGGAGTAGATTTATATATATATAGAGTTTGGAATTTTGAGTTTGGGGCTTGGTTTTCGGGGAAATAACGTGGTGTGCCATTGGGGGGGAAGAGATGGGAAGGGAGACGACCGTTGGGATTCGAGACGTGGTGGGCCCCGTAACTTTACTTGTGCGTGCACCCGCATAGGATGTGGCCGTGAGACTGCCGCGGGAGGCTCGAAGGGGAGGAAGCGGTCCCCGACCTGATTTAGTTTTTTGTCAGTTTTGATGTCGGCGTATTTTTTTCTAACTAGTTAGTGAGATGGATAGGTTTATTTAAAAAAAAGAAAAAAGAAAATGGTGAAGTATTTTGTCTAGTCCAGGGGACACCTATGGGCTCGGTCTACTGGACACTTAAGTCTGTTAAGGCATTTAGATGGAGAAAATATCAAATGAATTTAGGTTCATGACATCAAATGCGCACTAAAAGTCCAGCCAGCGGCTTACACTAAGTCGTAGATCACATCCACGGGGGATCAACTGACAAAGTATATCCATATGATGATCTCAATAAACAATGTTTTCGTTTTGACAGGATCTCAATTAAATAGCAAGAAAGTTCTAATCTTTCAATTTTTAAATCATTAGATTTTAAGATTCATGCGTGGGTCCAATGATGAGTAAGAATCCTATCACAAAGTCATGCACCGTGTGGACCATTCTGAATCATGTATTTTAATTTGACACAATGAACCCTACATCGTGCATGTTCTGAAAGAACCCCTGCCATCTAATATTTGGTATTTGTTTGGTATACATTTAATCAAGGGTGCCCAACACCCTAACCCAAAAAAAAACCAAAAAAAAAAAAAAACACAAATGAGATATAGATGGGGTTTTCTATATTAGTCTCTCAAATCTATCACATTTTAAAATTAGTCCTCATGTCATGTAAATTAGGTTCTTTAATTCTTAGGTTAAATTTAAATTAGTACCTCAAATGTTGCTATTAGACCCTCAATTCTAAATTTATTTTGAAATTAGTCACTCCAATCAAGAATTGATGTAGTAATCGGAGGGATTACCTAGTAAAATCTATCGTTGTGGACTATTAGCTCATTCAATCCTTTTTTTTCCTTCAAATTAATCTCTCTAATAGCTATTTATATTCTAATATTTGGTATTTGCCGTATCATCTTAGCAACAGACTACGTTCATTAGACAAGTCTTTCTTTTGTATAATTCCTCGAAGACTGGAATGTCCTTTATATATAATCTTCAACTTGGTAATAATCTAAAGGAGATCGAGTTTCATGATCATTCTTACTTAGTAAAAAAGAGTTGCAGAGTGACCACCACCATTATCACGGGCTGCCCCTTTTGTGAATGATTGTGATGCAAATCGAACTATGGAACTTAATAATAATAAAAAACTATAGCATTCATCCGTGACAGAATAATACTCCCTTCTAGCTCTTTAATTAATTAGTAGCGCCACTAGCTTGCTTAGATCGACGAAGCCTAACTTACCCAGCAAAAATTGCACCGACACCGTTATTAAGTCCACAACCAAAGACGCACAGTTTGGTACACGTGCGCACGGGATCCAAGGGAGTCCACTCATAAACATTCGCACGCAAAGGTATAAATAAATATATGTTTACTGATAAATACTGAATACATACAGTAATATATCCATATCCGCGATACTAAATGAAATGTGAACACGGTTAATTTCTTAGAGCATATCCAACTGCTTCCCTCCATTTTATTAGTATTCTCATTTTTGGAGAATTTTGGGTTTTTTTTTGTCCAACAAATTCCTCATCTCATTCCCCAAAATAGGGATGGAGGAGAAAAAAAGGGGAGTCTTCCCCAAATCTAGTGCATTATTCAAATATTTGGGGAAAGCTTAGTCATGAATGCAGCACGTTCTTCAAGACGAGATGGAGGAGAAAATAAATATAAAATAAAATCCGTAATTATAAAAAAAACCATAGGGACAGTTCCAATGCATAAGAGCATCCCAAAATAGAGACGTTGAATATTTTTATTATTGTAATAAATGCAGGACTCTTTAAAATGGGAAAGTTGTTAGAGTTGGAGCAAATATAATTTGGAGAATATAACTTATGTTTCCCCATTTTGGAAAAAATTTTAGGAGAACTGTTGGAGATGCTCTTAACTTTCAACCTTCAATTATTAATTAGTGAAATTGATATTGCTTAATTTGGTTATCAAGGGATCATTTAACAAATTTTGATTCTGAAAAATTTTATTATTTTACTTAAAAAGCTTTTTGCGACGCTTGATTTATTATGTATTTCTCAAGTCTTTTTGTTTCGTTCACATCCATTCCGAGTCAATTCGTATTTTCTGATATACGCATGATCCTTAATTACCCATTTAACTTTGACAATTAACATATGTACAATATCAATATGGATTTCTCTATCCGTGTTCATATTACTATTTATATATGTAACTAGTGAGTTGATATATGTAATCAGTACGATATACTTAATACGAAGAAGAAAAGTTTTACTATATATCACTCTACCCTTTGCTAGTTCAATTCATTTTGAGGCTTTTGCCAAATAAGTAGTACATACAATAGTTGAAGTGAGATCCTCTCCTTGTCCTAATATTTCCTAATGTTCAATCTTGGCCATTCATTTTACACATTTGAGGCCCATTGGAGGGGATGGAGGTGTTCGGATTTTATCTTTGATTCTTTGTGTAACTTCATGAGAATTAGATAGGGTTAGAGTTCTATCATGATTAGGAGTTTGGGTTCTATCATGATTAGGAGTGAATCTTATTCTAATTAGGAAGTTAGGCTAGAAATAGGGTTTTGGTTTCCCTATATATATTGTTCTATTGGTGGAGGAAAAACCAAGAAGAAAAAATAGAGATGCAGTAAATGATAGAGAGAGGGGGTTTCGTAGTCTTTATCCGTGCAAAAGATTACAAGGAGTGAGCTTTGGAGAGAATATGAGAGTTGATTATGTATGTGAGGTTGAGAGATTGAGAGACGAGAGTTGAGTGGTTCCTCTTGTAGTTCTCCCTGATACATAGTGAATTTCTCGTATTGTTGCCCCATGGACGTAGGTCGAAGTTGGTCGACCGAACCACGTAAATCTCGGTGTTTTTTTCTTGATTGTGGTTGTTCTATCTTATTGATTGGGATTGGCTTCCGAGTTGCGCATATCGTGGTAGACAGGGAGACTGAAATTTCCTAACAGGAGGGTGATGGAGGAGATGGATACATTAGGAAACACTATGTGTGAGGAGAGGATCGGGATCCACAATAGTTCCATAATGAATATTGTATCTATCGATGGCCACGCATAGGCGTGCGTAGAACGTGCTACGATCAAATTAGGCTTGTGGTTTTTTGTCGTGTCGTATACAATTCGGTGTGCCCTTTTGTTACAGGTGCATGGTATCATTGGTATGTGAACATGGGTTATACTTTGTACTTTGGTCGCAAGCTTCAACGTCGTTGGGGAGTTAAGTTATGGGGCCCACACACATGTAGGATATTTAATTTAGGCCCGTGACTTTTTTTTCCCCTTCTCATGGATAAAGTGTGAACTATACATCTCGTGACGGGAGCATGATTTTTTTATTAATAGAATTGTAGATAGACCGTCTTCGAAGATCAATGGGAGTCACATCTAAATCTCATAAATATTAGCTATTGGATTAATTTTCTGAAGTGATATCACGGACTCGTGTTTTTTAATAGGCTTTTCTTTTGCCATACGACTAGTAATCTAGCGTAGGCGATGCGTGCATGATATGGTACATAAATTTGTTTGTTAAACTTGACGCGCATGACCAAAACCGACTAACTGTTGGATTTATTTTTCGAAGTGATACCAAGAAATCAGGTTTTTTAATAGGTTTTTCCTTTGCCTTACACTAGTACTTCGGTGCACGCGATGTGTGCATGATATCGTGCAATAGAATGTTGCCATCTAAAGTTTTTTTTTGTCAATTGTTGTTTCAGTGTTTTTTTATCCAAGAATTCAAGAACGAAATAACACACATCTATTTCTTATTGTCCCTAACCCATGATCGACGTTGAGAACGCGCTAGGAGGTTTTACCCCCACAAAATTTCCAAATTTTCCCTTTAAACGAGTTGAAAAAATTATGAGCATTGAGGGGTAGTCTATGGGTTTTTAAAAACTTGACGCACATGACCAAAGTCGGTGCTTTTATTAATTAAATAATAGTAATATATATATATATTCTCGGCTATGAGGCGAAAATATGAAAGGCAACTATTGGGCTGTTTTAGATCCATGGTTAAGTCACAATTTATGTAACCCCATAATCTTAGGCCTGAATGTAATCTGACGAATTTAGGCCTGTGTATGGCCATATTTAGTCTTGGGCCTGAGTCATAGAAGCTTTGGGCTGGATAGAGCTATTTCCCTATTGCCTTCAGCAAGTGCTCCGTGGGGGTTCGCTCGTAGCCTCGTATGCTCCTCCCTTGTTGAATTCACTGCTAAACCTACGGAATTCTATTTTAAATGCACCTCAAAATTAAAAAAAAATAGGATGGGCTTAATGGTAAATTCGAAAAACATGTAAAAAATTATAAAATTAGCATGTAAGTACCACATGAAAAAATGTTTAATAATAATTTTGCGTATAAAGGAAAGTATTAATGCACTCAACAACTTTTTTTAAAATTGTCGTTCGTCAATGGTGCCTAGACTTTTGCTTATCCTAGTGTAGGACTACTGTAAAAAAAAATACAGTGTACTTATAATTATTTTTTATTTACTAAATCTAAGAATTTTGTGATTTAGGTATCATGTTAATATCACACTAAAAAGTGCTTTCCCCCCTCCTTTCTTAGGTGCCTGTATCCGTGTCACATACGCAAATCAAACCTGTGATTCTCCGTATCTTTACCTTTTTACACCACATAGTTAACTAAAATTTCCCACTTAATTACTAGGTTACTAGTAAGCACACGTGTCTAAGCCCATCGCTAAATCTTTGATTGTCAAGATCTTATTACAGACACCTAATTAAGTAGCATTAACTTTTCCACAGTAAGGGGCTGTTTGGATGCATTTAGGAAACTAAGGTGTTTATGACACAAAATAAAAAATGGTTATCCACCTCATCACTTTTCATTCGAGTGTTTACATTGTTTGGTTAGGAATCTTTGTGAATCCTAAAATAATAGTATTACATTGTTTGGATAGTATAATGTAAACTAGAATATTTATGACGCAAAATAGAAAATGATTATCCATTCACCACTTTCTACAAGGTTTTGACTTTTTTATTATTTTTTTGGACACATTTATGACATTGTGTAAGCTTTCCAACAAAATCATTCCTAATTTTGGTGGTTTTACTTTCGGTGACATCTCATCAAAAGGTGTAAGCTTTTCATGTAAAAGAGAATTTAAACAAACAATGTAAAGCGATGAAAGCTGACATTAGGACCCACTTTTTTACATTTTCCATTATTTTACATGGTAAAAACATACAACCAAACAGCCCCTAATACGCCAGGTGTCCAAAAAAACCCTAAAGCCTACGGGGAGTAATTAAGGAAAACAAGTGTCAATCTTGGGCTCTTCAAGTTGACATGATTTGATTTTCTTGAAAAGAAAAGAAGAGTTTAAATTTAGTTTGTCTGCATAACTTTATTAAAACGCCTCATATATATACGATTAGAAGTGTTCTGAGCTGTTTAAATTTAGTTTGTTCCCATACAAAGTGTTTGATAATCTTTATATTCTAAAATTTACGATTAACTATGCATATGTCACGTGTCCAAAAAGGGCCTCCAAGTCCTAATGAACAAAGATCATATCAGAACCTCCCGCATTGTGCAGAAGAATTTGAGCCACCATTGTAACAAAGTGAGGTAGTTAGGTTAGTTCGCTGCCCCCTTTTTGGCTCACAGAGTGTAGAGCCCCACACCGTGTGGGGTTCTTATAGGATCCCTAGTCATTGAACTAGCCTAAACCATGTTTAAGTCCTTATAGATTGTGTGCGCCCTGTCGAGTTGCGACTTTAGACTCCTTATTGAAAGCGAAGCACCGAAAGTGCTAGAAAGTCCACATATACTGACTCGAACTCCACTGAGGGTCTACATCAAAATGTTTACGATCCTTTTATTTGATTTCATATTCAAATTGTCCAAATCTTCGATTAAAAAAGGATGAAATATTCCGCTGCCACGAGTCCAAGATCTTCTTTGTGGCTTTCGTTAGCTTTTTAGTAGAATCATGAATCATGATGCATAGAGATCTAGATATGGACTTTAGTAGATCATGCTACATTGCTACTCTTGGATAGCAGTGAGTACGTAGAAAATCTCTTGATTACGTGATAATTTTCCTATTTCGTACAGAGTACAATTAGAGGGGAAATTTGAACTATTTTATTTCTAATATTAAAACCATCTCATGATTCTTAGAAAGATGGCTCCGATAAGCATTGTGTTCTTCATTATCTTACTGCTTAATATGAGGAGCTTTATTAATTCCAAGTTTAAATTTAACAAAATTAGTAACAAATTAATAATATATCAGAGGTTTTTCTCAAAATTATTATACATTACTTTAACAATGAATTGTGTGTTTTTTAAAGCTAAAATGCCCCAATAGTTAAGAAGGGAAGTATAAGGAGAATGTTCATTATGTACACACTGTACAAATATGTCACACATGCATGGCAGCTGTCAACTTACACTAACGCCTGTTAGTAGCTTCGCGATTCTAATTAAATTAGTTTATGATATTGTGAAATTATTAATAATTCATAGTACTTTTGTAAACTTTACATTGATTCGTAACTTCCATATAATAATTGATTTAATGCTGCTATATATGGTAATCAGGGTAATAGAGTTGTGACTCATGAGCCACTTTGTATGCCTCGACGACGTCCACGTGGCATTTTCTAGGCTCTTTGTTTATGTGTAAAGATGTTCGGTATTTAGCTCACTGCATCATTATGAAGTGGACTAAGTGATGCCAAGTGCACTTAATTTGAAGTTGTGACTTCTCCTAATTTTGATCTAGAGAGTACATCTACTCCCTTATTAAGAAATAATCAATATACCTGTTATGCATTAAAAATTGACACTTGTTCTTATGAATATTTGACAATTACAATAAGAATTACGGATACTTACATTCTACTGTTAATTATGGATAAATCCCTTATAATATTACCTAATTGTTAATAGATTCCCTATAGTATCACCCAATTGTAAATAGATCGTATAGTATATATCACTAATTCCTGGTAGATTCTCTGTAGTCCTAATTTTGCAGATAGACCTCTTGAGTGAACTTTTTTTGATTCTTGAAAGTCAAATAAGTTTTGTAGAGACGGACGTGGACCCTTTGTAGCTCTATTGGTACAGATCGATATATAGACCTTTAATTGCTATTTATTTACACTGAAAATAGTTAAAATTTTCACTAAGGGATATTATCCACGCGTGGGTGATAGTACAAGGGGTCTATCCACACACAAAAAAATCTTAAGGGCCTCTATCCGAAATTGGTGATACTACAGGGAGTCTATCCGCACAGAACCCTACTTCCAAGCAATTATACATGTTAGATTTCGTTACTTGGCAACTCGCCATTTTGTCAGTTGAGATTTTTGTTTAGTAAGTAGTCATCAAATTTACGTACTACTTTCATATAAAGTGTCTAAATAATTCATACAGTTTGAATTAGTGTTTGACCATCTTTGTTAAATACTAAGTCGACTAAACAAACATAGAAAAATAACCCGTTACTGGTAGAAGGAGAAAATTTCGACCTCCCATGGAATCATACTTTATTAGTGGGCGACTTATAAAGTCCTTTTTAATTAAAAAATTTGCTAAATGAGTAATACTTGCTGGACACTCTCAAGTGTGACTCATTAGCAAATAAACTATTCTTTGAGCCTCACGTGTTGGAAATCAGAGTGATCGTGTCTTTTTGCGAAGACACTATTTGACTTTTGAAACTATATTGTTTTTTTTTTTTAAATTGTCTCCTCCCTTTATTTTCTTCAAGGATTTCGGTTCGTAGATTTTTAGCGGGGTAACTGGGTAGCAAATCAAGAGATTACGTGCGTTAATAATGTTCTACTGATGCACGGAAGCTCGGTGCTATGAGAATTTGGATAAGGTTTTGAAACTAGCTAGCTAGTTTAATTAGGTGAGATGTCGTTGGATATCATAGATGTTGATGGGTTTC
>BQKN01000953.1:199956-233222 GCA_022839385.1 Asparagus kiusianus
AGTTAGGGTAAATAACCGAGTAAGATTGGATTAACCTTTTCTCGTTTTGTGGTCCAAATTAAACACTGGGGTATTTTAGTCATTCACTCCACGGGCAAGAGCTAACCTATCATCATCAGCCCTTCACTATTTCAGTATTGATTCAGCTCCCCTATCAAATACTTCGAGAGAAAAAAAAGAATGATAAACAATAAAATATTGAAGAAAACACCACGAAAAAAGCCTATATAAACCCACCCCTCGTCGTTTCCTCTCTCCCTCCCACTTCTCTCTCTCTCTCTCTCTAAACCCCGAAATGGAGCCGAGAACCAATATCACGCTGCCACGTGGCTACATCCTAAGCGGCAAGCTGATGCTCGCCGCCATCATCGTCCTCTTCTCCATCGTCCTCCTCCTCCTCTTCCTCCACCTCTTCCTCCGCTTCCTCCGCCGCCGCCGGAGAAACTCCCTCACCCTCACCGCCTCCTTCGACCGCACCCCAGCCCCCCGCGCCCTCGACCCCGCGGTCCTCAGCTCCCTCCCCATCTCCCTCTTCTCGGCCGCCGACCTCGACGCCGATGACGTGGGGGAGTGCGCTGTTTGTTTGAGCGAGTTTGCGGAGGGGGACAAGGTAAGGGTTTTGCCCCGGTGCGATCACCGCTTTCACGTGGCTTGCGTTGACGTTTGGTTTGGATCGAACAGCTCGTGCCCGCTTTGTCGGTCGCCGGTTGAGGTCGGGTCGCCGGCGTCGGAGGAGGAGGAGGAGGAAACAGCGTCGCCGGGGGAGCAGTGCGGGGATCTGGAGGTTGGATCGTCGTCTAGTGGTGAGATTGGGAGGAGGGAGGAGGAGTTAGGGTTAGGGTTGGGGTTTGGTTTTGCTTGGGTTTTGGTGATGAAGAAGCTTCGGTTTGGAAATTTGAGGAGAGAAGGGGATCTTGAACGAGGAGAGGCCGCGTAGAAGAATGCGTCGAAAATGTAATTTTTTGTTTTTTGGCATATTATTATGGTTTGTGTGCGTGTGTTTTTTTTTTAAATGTGCGGGAGTGGTTTTTTGTAAATTGTGAGTCGAGAAGGTCTTTTTTTGTTACCTTCTGAACCCCCCGCCTTTTTTAGCCGTGAAATGAAATTTATGATGAAAAGTTTGCTTTTGTGTCTCGAGTAGGGGTGCACTAGGATAAGGCTCGGATATATGATGCGTAAATATTTATATATCCATATCCCCATGCTCATTTTGGATACGGATACGTATAATACAATGGTAAAGAAAATTTATATCCATATTCACTAAAATCGGATACGGAGACGGATACATGCAGATATGAGAAAACTAGATATTATTGAAAAAAAATATAGTTTATATGATACAAAAGAGTTCGTTAATATGTTTTATATCTGAAAAGCTTAGATTAGATATCTTGATCGTCAAAATTAGCATCATATCCACAATCTAAAGACTAAAACCATTGTAACAATATGATTAATATGTATTCAGATATTTCCAATATGATTATGGATATTTCACTACAAAACCATATCCGTAACCATGTCCTATTAGTTATATATTTGAGTAGCCATATCCGTATCCTAACGGATACGGGTATTTCCTTGGCTACGGTTGCGGTTTAGCACCCTTGGTGTTGGGTGTGCGTGTGTGGGGAGTATATGATATCATGTTTGGCAACTCTCCATTGTCCTCCTATTAAGGTCTTAATCAAATTACTGCTAGTTGACACCGGCGGATCAACCCTAATATGGTACTCCAATGTTGAACTAGCATAGATTTGGAGCTGGATCCTGCCTAATTTTAGGCAAATAAAATTGAAACCCTTCATTAATTAGTTAGTTTCAGTAATCTGGTTGGTAAAGAGCTTGACAAACACCCACTATAGGTTCCCATGACACGTGTCTTGCTATAATAATTAATGGATATATGGATACTGTTAATTGAAAAATACATGTATATAATAGGTTTTTTTAACCTTAATTGGCTGGCTCAATCAGCTGGTATTATTAGAATAAGATTCATGGCTCGAGCATTCTCAACCGCTAAAGAACGGGATTTAGGGTCGAAGTTCTCTCACCGCAAGGAAGCTCACCGCTGCATATCCGTGGACAACTCTACATCAAATCTATCTGTGGTGGGGCCCTAAGCCCCGCCTCAATGCCAAACTTGGTTGAATAATTAAGCTAAGCAAAACACCTGAGCCACTAAGTCTCCTCTATGTCACTCATGAGTCATGACCCATGTAAGTAACATGAGCAAAGCAAATACTCTACTAAATAAATATCAAAAGCATTAGTCACATAGACACCGGTCGATTCTTAGTCCCCCGCGTTCAACCACCGGGGTCACGTACCCATGCAAGGTTGAATATGCTAGTTTCCTCAAGCAAAGAATATGATAAATTTGTCAATTCAATTATTCTTAGGCAGACAGACCTAAAGAGTAATTATGAGAATAAATGCAAACGAGACCAAAAGAAGTACACATTATGTAGTTACAAAAATTAGGATACGAACTGTATCTAATTGTTAGAAGATAGAAAATAAAGTTTCTAAAACTAGGGATGCATAACCTTCTTCTTCTAGAGATCCACGAAGATGAAGAGCGGGCCTTGCCGTCATTCATCGTAAACGAATATATAAGAAAGAACAAAAGCTAGCTATACATATAGTAGATAGAAACTAGATGTTCTGTTATCTAACACACAAGAGATAAAACATAGGACTAAGTATTTGTTTTTTTGGTAAATGAATAAATTACTAAGTATTTGTTGTTTATACAAGGCTGATAAAACTTTCATAACTTTTATCTCATGCTCCCAAAAGTCCACGATCCTCTCAGACAATGCTCCTGGGTATAGGTTTTTCCTCTAGAATTGCTGATACACGCTGCGCATTTGATCCACTACCAACACCTGACCAATCAATTAATCCAGAATTGGCATAGTTAATAATAGTAGAGCAGGAGAAACTTGTTTTATCAAACATGAACTTATTTCTTGAAAACCATAAACTCCAACAAACTGATGAGAAAATGGTACGCCATAAGCTGCCTTTGATACTATTAAGTTTCTCTAGGGTTTGAAGTGACTCGTCCAGAGATGTAGGCCAACGAAAGAGGAGATAATAATCCACGAAGTGTCTCCATACATGAATTGTTAAAGAGAAAGAGAAGAAAAGGTGATCTCTTGTTTCTGAGTACAATCCACACAATGGACATGTTGAATCTCCTGTCCAACCTTTGGCAGTGTCTTTGGTATGCAGTCTATCTAAATATAATAACCAAGTGAAGATACGAACTTCGCTTGGGAGAATTGAATTCCAAGTAAGCTTAAAATATGGAGATAATATTCCTCTGGAATTTAAGAAGGTATGTAATGACTTGACTGAGTAAACTCCATTTGCTGTAAGAGACCAGTGTGGTTTATCTGGTATATATGAGATACTTCTGGAACCAATTAACTTCAAGAGATCTGTTTTAGAGGATATAGATATAGAGGAAATTCTTCTTTTCAACAAGGGTCGTCAGTACCATTGATGATTATGTAGAATGCCTTGGCTATGTATGGAAACGTTTGAAGAGAATGAAAGCTCATATAATGAAGGAAAGAGACTAGCTAAAGTGTTGCAACTAAGCCATTTGTCTTCCCAAAATCTTATCTTATCACCTTTACCAAGTGTCCAAGATATATTATGAAAAAATATATTTTTGATGGAGAGTCGCATTCCAAAAGGGAGAATGTGATGCATTACCGAGTTTGGTTTGTAGCATTTCACCTCTTTTAAAGTACAGTTGATGGAGGAAGGTGCTTACTAATGATTCTCTGTCCAAACATCTCCATAACCATTTGGACAGCAAACATATATTGAAGATCTTAACATTCTCAACTCCCAAACCACCTTCAGATTTGCTTGGACATACATTTTTCTAATTAACCAAACATTTAAAAGAGTTGGCCTATGCTTTACTAGACCAAAGGAAGTTTTTTTGAATTTTGTATACTTTATTGATTAACCATTGTGGAAGTTTGTAGAATGACATGAAGTATAGAGGTATTGTGGTAAGCACTGAATTCAGTAAAACGAGCCTTCCACCAAAAGATAGACAATTGCTTTTCCAAGAAGCTAATTTTTGTATAGATTGTCCAGAATTAGTTACAAATCAGACTTAGAAAAGAGTGCCATATTTCAGAGGTAATCCCAGATACTTGATAGGAAGATAATCCAATTTACAATCAAGAGCAGAAGCTAGATTTTGACCTCTGGTAGGAATTTTTCCTAAGTAGATAAGAAGGGATTTAGAATAATTAATTCTCAAACCAGACAGGTCTTCAAAGATGTATAGGATTGCTTTGAGGATGTTTATGTCTCTTGGTGAGCTTTTAACAAAGAGCAAGGTATCATCCGCAAACTGAAGGTTCCAATTTGGTTTAGGGGTTCCTTAATATTCATAATCATCTTAGACAGGACATCAACTGCAATGTTAAAGAGCATAAGAGATAGGGGATCTCATTGTTTAAGGCATCTTTTACAGGAAAAGAATTTTGATGGAGAGCGATGCATTTACTAGTATTGCGCAATTGGAGGATGAAATGATGTGATGAATCCATGAGCACCATTTATTACCAAAACCCTATTGCTTTGAGTAGGTTGATAAGGAAAGACCAATCTGTAGAGTCAAAAGCCTTAGCAAAATCAAGTTTGAGCATAGTAACCTCCCTTTTCCTTTTGGAACAAAAATGGATTATTTCGTTTGCAATAAGAATAGAATCCAGAGTTGATTTCCCAGCTTGAAACGCAGATTGTGTTGGTGTAACCAGATCTGACTAGGGGTGGAAATGAACCAAATAATTAATAAATGGTTCGATAATTGTTCGAATAACTATTCGGTCATTTCGATTCGATAGTTCATTTATCACTAAACAAATATTTTTTAGTATTCAAGTTTATTAACGAATAGAATTTAACCAGATGTATATTCGATTCGTTTGTCTATTAAATATTCGTTTAAAATTTGATCACAGCTTATTATTTGTAATATTACACATATGATGTCATATTTTTAACCCACTTACCATTTCTACTTAAGTTTTATATATAGATTTTAAGACTTAAATAATCTTAAATCTGTTTTCTAATTAAAATTTTGATTTAAATATATATACATTATATATTATAAAAAATAATTTTTATTTATTAATTTTAATACTATTTGAAAATCAAACTCTTTAGCGAAATAAATATATTTTGATATTCGATAAGTATTCGTGAATATTCATGAATATTTATCAAATACCAAGTATTCGAGTTCGAATTCGAAAAACTAGATATATGAATATTAGAGTCTGCATTCGAATTCAATAATTTTAAACAAATACAAATATGAACACCTTAGTATTCGATTCGATTCGATTATTTACCACCCCTAGATCTGACATAAGAGGGGATAACCTATTTGCAATAACTTTTGTGAAAATTTTAAAGATACGACTGATTAGACTGATTGGCCTGTAATCTTTCACTAATAAGCTCTCTCTAAGCTTGGGAATAAGCGTGACAAAGACTTTATTCACTCTGTGTAGGGATGATGGGTCTTTTTGAAAATAATTCATAAGAGTACGTAATAAGATCTGATTTGATCAGATCCCAGAAATACTGATAGAACATCATAGAGTAACCATCAGGGCCATGAGCTTTATTTGGACTCATGCTAAAACTACATGTTTGATGTCAAATTCTGTGAATGGAGCTTCGAGTGGAGAAAGATTTAGGTGTTGTTGAGGATAGAGAGTTGGCCAATACATAGATAGGTTGTTAGTGTTTTCTTTTCCAAAAAGATTGTAGTAATAGTCATAGAAAGTCTGAGAGATTTCATGTTCATCCGTTAGATCAGTACCCTGATGGTTAATTGACATAATGTGATTGATTTTCCTATGATAGGAAGATGTTTTGTGGAAAAAAAAAGTGTTTGCATCCCCCTCTTTAAGCCACTGAACTCTAGATCTTTGGTGCCAATAAATTTCTTCTTCCTTTATGAGAGATGCAAAGGAAAATTTAAGCAATGTCCTATTGTTGAAATCCGATTGAGATAGAGGATGTTGTTCTTCAAGCAAATAAAAGGAGATTATTTAAGAAAGTATCACTGATTTTCTACTAGATAGAGAACCAAGCACATTCTTCTTCCACCATTTGATACGTCGTTTGAGAAGTTTAAGTTTCAGAATGAAAATATCAACAGGAGAGCCATGACAATTGAAAGAATTCCAAGATGTTGTAACAAAAGGTATGAAGTTCTTATGTTGGAACCAGCGTCTTTCAAATCTGAATATTGGATGAGCAGGTTGAATTCCTCTACTATCAAGGATTAATCGATAATGATTTGAGCCTATTGATGGCGGAGAATATTGTATACTTGAGGGGAATTTTCTATCCCATTCTGCACAAACAAGGAATTTGTCTAATCTAGCCATGGAAGGAATAAGAAGATTGTTTGACCATGTGTAGGATCTGCCAGTGAGTGGAAGGTCAACGATGGATGTATTGTTGACAAAGTCTCTGAAGGAGTTGATATCTCTAAGAGATCCATTTCTACCACTTCGTTCATCAAAAGATAGAGTTGCATTAAAATCACCACAGATAATCCAAGGACCGGAGAAAATATCACAGATGCGATGAAACTCCCACCAGCAAACTTCTTTCTGCTTCCTATTGTGAATTTCTGCTTCCTATTGTGAATATACAGAGGTGAAGGTGAATTTCTAATCAGAAGGTATATGGTGAAGGAACACTGAATCTGAGAAAACACCCACATATGAATCAATAAGGGAAAATGAGTTAGACCATGCAACAAGGATTCCACATCGAGATTCAGTTGAGTCTAAGTGACACCATTGAGTAAGTCTCTTACCACTTATTGATCGAAGCTTTCTAGAGAGGGGTTTGATAGCTTAGTCTCTTGAAGACCAACTATGTCAATAGCGGAACGGAAAAGAAAGTCACGGATAAGGCACCTTTTATCTGGGTCATTTAGACCTCTAACATTCCAAGTCGTGAGTTTCATGGAGATGGAATATGTTTAGCACCTTTAACATCTTGATCCAGAAATTACTAGGTCTGACATTTTCTTTCTGCTTTCTTCTTTTTCAGTTTGTCTATTATCTGATCAGATAAAGTAACACCACAATTTCCAACAATATCTTCAAGAATTTCTTTGGGCAAGGAGTTGATAGACATAGCAACAAAATAAGAATTTGAAGAATCCTGATTTGTACCTTTCTTTGAGGATTTGATAGCTCATTTAGAAGAAGATCCATGCTTTAGAAAGCTTCTATGCTTGTGACTGAAGATGGTCTTTCTGACAGAGCGGGAGGTTGCTGATGAAGTAGCTCTGCGAGAGAATCCAGGAGGAACAGACGAAGATGATTGAAAATTAAGCCGGAGTCTGGTTGGATTTTAGCGGGTATGACGTGGCCGAAGAATATGAATTTGAACTATCCATTTTCCTGTCAATATAACTTTCCCAAGTTGACTTCTCAATATAGATGGTTCTGCCCTTCCAATGTTTTAATTTTTTTTTAAAAGATTCTTATTGGTATGTGATATATACTGAGACTACCTTTGACGGGACGCAACAATGTCTATCGCATTCTATCAAATCTCAAACCAAAAGTCCGAAGTCATTCCCCACCCGAAACTACCCATGCCTTGTGGACTTAAGAGGCCCAAACATAAAGATTCTAATTTGTAACAATACCTAGTCCACAACAAGGGTTTACTAGGCCTACCGTCAGCCCATTACGGCCCAACGTCCGGAACCTTCAGAAGGGAGACGCACCTCTCCTGCCACCACGAACCCTCTACCGTGTCCTAGAACTCTCTCAGAATCCCACACGTGTCAGTCTCGCTCCAGCCTTGTCCAGTTGCTATTTATGCACTGGCTTCGACCTTGTCCGTTCGAGCGAAGAACTTGAAGCGTGGGAAAAAAAAAAAAATGCAGTCGCCAGCGGCGGTTCGATCCCTACGCCTCCTTCCCGCGGCCCGCACGTGCCTCCTCCCTCTCTCACGTGCGTCCACGACCCCCTTCAAGCCCGGCGACCCTGCTGTCCACTCTGAAGATCCCCAGGTATATATATATGTCTCATATGTTGACGCTTACGAAATCACTGAGATAAATATTTACTTTTTATATTTTTCACTATTTAATTTCTAAGTGATAATAATCGGTATATTAAATGCCACTAGGGCGAAGACGCCGATGAGGCCGCCAAGTCCGCGGCGGCTGAAGCCGAACAACGAACGCAACCCCAGCAACAGCCTGATCGCGTGCGAACCAACGACCCCACCAGCCCCGTCAAGTCCCCGCCCTTCGCCTCCTCTCCGAGCCTCAAGAGCGCCGCCGCAGTCGGCCCCGCTGTCGAGCCCAACTTCCAACAGAAACGCCACGTGTCCCGCGCCGCGCCGTCCCTCGACGACGTGGCCTGCGTTGGTCCCGACGGCAGTCCCCTCGACAGGAGGAGGCAGAAGGATGATGAGTCGGTTGCGGGCGGCGGGGGCGGTGACGACGACGAGTACTACAGAGAGCACAAGGCGTCTCCGCTGTCGGAGATCGAGTTTGCGGACACGAGGCTGCCGATATCGAGGGCGAGGGACGGGGAGAAGAGGGACGACCTGTGGGGAGGGGAGGGGAGGGGGTACGTCGTCGAGGACACGGTCGACGACTCGCTGCGGCGGGCCGAGCAGATTTTCAGGGAGAACAGGGAGAGGGGCGACCCGAGCATGCCGCACACCAGGGCTCTGATGAGGAAACTGAAGGAGGTTTACGGGTCGGAGAACTGGGTGATTGAGTAAGAGCAGTGGGGAGCTTGATTTTCTTGGGTTTTTTTTGATGGTTTGTCGACGTACGTGATGGGTTTGTAAATATCGATGCTCAGTGTTTTGTTTTCAGTTAATTAGTTGCAACTCTGTTCAGTAGTTTGCTGCGATTAATTTTGCAATAAGTTGCTTTAATAATCTAACTTGCGTGATTTCGGAATATAGCTTAGTCTCTCATTTTTTAATTAATAAAATATAACTCAATCTCTCATGTGTGGGTGCGTGCATGAGACAGAACGATACGAAATATGGAAAATGATACGTACGAAGTGCGAACGAGCGTTATACTTCATTAGTTTATTTTTTTGGGATTTTTTCCTCTAAATGTGAGAGTATTCCTATGTTTATTCTAAGGGGCTGTTTTGGTTCCCTATTATAAGGGTTAGAAAACCCCTCCACGTCCGATTTTTAGCCTTTCACGTTAGTTTTTTTTATTTCCGTCCATTTCTTTGTGCCGCTTTGGTTCGTTCGGAATATGAAAAAGGGAAAATCTGCTGAAATCGCTGCCAGTTCAGATTTTTTTCCCCTCTCTGATTTCTTTCCCCAACCGAGTGAAATTGATGAAAACTCTGTCACGTCAGATTTTTTCCTTCTCTGTTTTGTTTACAAAAGTTTTCCTTTTTTTCCTATGAAAATCAAACACAAGAAAAATAAATACATTGGTTTTTCACCATTTTTTATATGCGAACCAAAGCAAAACAATCTATTTTTTAGAAAAGTGTAGAAAACTCAAAACTTGTATTTTTTTACATGGAATTGTATTTCCCTATATCAAGAAAACGAACCAAACAGACCCTAAGCGTGAAAGCATTTTTTCTGATTTACCTGTGTCATGAGGGACTACTATTTTTAGTTTAATATTAACTATTAGATTCTTTAATGGGGGGAGATGGACAATTTTAATCCATTTTTAAAATAATATTACTATATTTTCATGGATTTGGATCCTCTCCACAAAAAATAGTGGAGAGACTCTTACTTTTAATCTCAATCATTGATTTAATAGGTGGTTATAATACAATCTAAATTTAAGTATACTTATCATATTTTCGTGTATTGTACTCATTTCTAATTTATATTAAAAATATCATAACCATCAACTAGATAATCAATAGTTAATTAATGACTATGATTATGTAGTGATCTCTCCATTATTTTTTGTAGTGAAGAAGATGTGAATCCTATTTTCATAAACTGTGCTCTTTTCTATTATACAATCCTTAGCTCAATCTTTCATTAATAACCAACATTTACGAGAAAACAGTAGTATTTTCATTGACGCTTTATCGTGATGAGCGGGGGAATCCGCTCCCCACCGTATTTTAGCGGTGGGGATCCAGTCCGAGTACCATCATGCCCAAAAGCAGAAATCGAGTGTCCTTTACTGGGCCCATTTCTTTAGCCTGGTTTGGGGCCCGTTACATCAGCCAGAACCCGGCTCCCATCGAAAGTGAATCGGGTGAACCGGCCCATTAGCTTACAACCGCGTAGTCCACGCGTAGCGTTCTTTGAACGCTGACGCTAAAAATGATCATTTCATTAATTTCGTCTACACAAGTAAGCTCTTGTGCTTCCTTTTCTCTTCGCAAGAAGACAAATTAATTAGGGTTTTGTTTCCTTAGTTAGTTCTAGGGTTTCTGCTGCCTCATTTCTAGAGTTTCACCTTCAGAGCGAAGACGCGTCTTGGCGAAAGGAATTGGGCTTCTGGTAATGTTCTCATCTAGAATTTGATTAATTTTTTTTTTGTTTTTTCCCCCTATTTCTTCAATATTTTACTTGAAGAAAGCTGATCATGAGCAATGTCGATTCTCATTTGCTTCAAGTTTGAGTTTTTAGGGCAAACGGAACTTTCGTGTGAAAAATTCGATGTCAATCACGAAAGGACAGAATTGGCGTGGTAACTCCACCAAGATCCTTCCTTTTCTCTCTCTCTCTCTTTCCCCCCTTCTTTTGTTGTTTCTCATTTGCTAATTTTACCAAAATTTAATAATTTGTCTCTCAAAATAACAATTTTGTTAACCTTTTCTGATTGCAGGATTTCGGGAAAAGACGATTTTTTTTAAGAAACTTGGTAATGGCAAGAAGAATTGAACAACGGGGAGATACTCGGTATATGTCTTATCTCTTTCTTGATTCCGTTGTCGTGAAACTTACTTGTCGATTTGAAATCTTTCCTTACTATTATTATTGATATGCTGTCTTTTCTTTGTTTTTTGGTCATTGAATCCTGAGAATAGGCAACAAGAATTGTATAATGCGGGTCACATTTGGTAACCTCTCTCTCAATTTTACTTAAATTGTCACGTCAGTGTGGAGAGTTTTTGTTGATTCATTTTTTTTGTTTCGTTTACTTGAAGAAGAATCTGGGATTGATCATCATGCAGATCATAGTGGAGAAGTTAGATATCTTCACAAAGGTCGGTTTTCTCTCTCTCTTTGGCTAGCTTTTATCAATGAAAATCTTTATATGGATCGTTATGAATTCAGGTGTGTATTTAAACAAGGACCTTCTCTCTAACAAAAACTAGCACAACAGGTCAGCTAGCAAATGGCTAGTATTTGGTGGTAAGAATGATTGTTCGTCAGCATACTTGTGTCTATGAGGTTGGAAATTGAAATCATCAATTCCAGTTTCTTCATGTTTTTCATCTTACAGAATTATCAAAGTTTTGAATTTCAATTGCTTCTCAAGGATAGATTTAGTAGTCCCTTATGACCTACTTGTCAATATGATTGATATTTTTATACACGTGGAACAAAATTTTAGAATGTACTCCTTTCATCCAAGTTGCACATGTGCTTTAAGCAGATAATGTCCACCATTCAATTTCTTTTCGTGGTTGTCCTGGTTAACTATGACAGAATAGTAAGAGAAGTCCATCTTAGACCATATAAATTTGCTTGAGTCTAGGGACCAGGTCCCAAAGTAAGAGGCATTGATTTCAGAATCATAATTTGGTAGCTTATATTCCACCTGAGTGATGTTTAAGTATGAGCGTGGAAAATCATTTGAGCCTTAAAATGTTGTAAAGACCTACCAGGTAGTTTACAGATCATCATTCACAAATTAATTAAACCAAACTGTTGTCTTGCGAGTATTTATGTAGCTATGTTCATAATTGGCAGAAGTCTCATGCTAAAAAGAAAGAATTTAGTAATAGAGAGTAATATTATGCTCATTTTCTACCTTCCTATGTATCCAGCTTAGTAAGTAAATAATAATTTTAAAGTATATGCAGTCTCGAGCAAAATTCAAAGACTTATTTGTTTTTATATTTTAAATTTGTTGTAAAATTCTCAGTTTGAAAAGAACTCTCAACTAAAGTTCATCTTTTTAGCAGAAATAAAAAGAAGTGATAATCTACCTTATTTTTGAAGAACATGATAACTTATGTTTCTAAACTTTTCATGTTATTCTTATCTTCTTTTGTACTTCTCTGGTGGAAGGAATGGGTAAAGACAACATTTTTTCTCATTGAGCCCTCTGATGCAGAATTAGTACAATTTTGTTGTTTTCATAGTACATTGTTGGTCTAGATATTTTTTTGCGATACATTTTACTTTTCATAATAATCCTACAAGTTATTCATTTCTCTGAAGAAATCACATGGCGAGGCATAGCTCAGTGAGCCAATGCAGATGCGTGCTTACCCTGGAGCAATCTCAATATTAGGAGCTAGAAACAAAATAAGGAAAATAGCATATTGGGATTAGAAATTTGAATTGTCAGTGTTGGAAACCAAGAAAACTTGAAAAACCTCAGTGAATGTTTTGGTCTTATCATAATCTTTGCCACAACCAGACATTCAGATTTCAGTCCATTGCGGCAACTTTAACTGCTTTTTCTCTAGTTTTACACTTTTATGTTTACATCTGCATTTCAAATGTAGTTTGGCCTGTACGACTACCGCCAATTAATTATTTATTTACTGTGGAATTGTCCTGGTTAAACAACCAACTGTGATTTTGTGACATAATTCCTTTAATAGTGGCATTTAAATGGAGAATTCAGATAAGATTAAAGCAGGTATTTTTGGGTATTCTCAGGTTACTTTAGTTTCCCCTGCCAGACTATGGTTATTTCTATATTTTTTTTTTCTAGATTCAATTTATCGGCTTTCTTCTTTCTTCGTCATTACTTTATAATCAACAAGAAGCTGTCTTTGCATGATTTTGTTCCAGATTAAAGAATATAAACAACAGGTCTGGGCATAGGTCCTCACAGATTTCTCTTTCCACTGGCAGTCTTTACTGCTTAACAATGTGTTCTTTTCAAGTATAGAGTTGTCCTATATCATGCACATCTATAATTGCAATGAGTGGATGATTCAGTGAGGAATTGACAGTTAACTTCATTAATAGCTGCACTTATGGTGATAATTATTGAGCACTTATGTTTAGTTTACTGCAGCTTGTGTAAATTAGAGAGATATCAATAACATGACCTATGGTTTGCTTTTAACTTTTGCATGGTGTCCAATTTTTCTCTTTCTATCCTTACAACATGGTTTTAGTAATACATACAGTTAACCTTATCCATGTATCTTTTCTTTTTTCCAGCTACCTCTGTCAACGACTACCACTGGTGTGCCCACCGTGCACGCACCGCCACACACACTACTGCATGCCTCTGCAGTGGTCCTTCACTGTAGCGCACTCCTGCACCTCCATGGTTCGCTGCTACATGTGAATCTGAGTCCATTGTGCCTCACTTTGAACTACTGCACCAGCCGCCACTTGCCGTTTGTCGGCCCATTGGAGCCACCACAGACACCATGTGGATTGTCATCTCTATGACGTCCTTGTTTTTCTTTCTTTACTTGAAGAATCGGAAGTCAATTATACAGAAGGCCGATACCTTCACAAAGGTTAGTTCTATTTTTATCTTTGATCAACTTTTCTTCAATTAGAATCTCAATTAGTACGGATTCTTATAAATTTGAGTTCTGGTTTTAAGGAAACTTTTCTACGGAAAAGATAGTTGGTAATTACAACAGGAAATTTAGGCGCAATGGACCCTTCTCTCCTTTCGTTGTTCTTGTTACTGTTTTTTTGTTATAAAAAAATTTCAATTAATGTGGCTTTTAGTTTGCGTTGTAGTTGCTCCACTGGTAGTGTTGTTCTTGTTCCTTTCATCTTGGGTGTTTTGGGGCAAATATTATTTTTTCAAGATTGGGTGGGTAACAGCTTGACGAGTTGGACAGTTGGGAGACATTTGTTATGCATATGCATCGAGGTCTTCATTCCTTTTTCATTCTTTAGTGAAATTTTCTAGTCAGTTTGGAAATTTCATTTGTTTATTTCCCTTTTGTTCACATAATGGTTGGTGTCTTTTTAACTTTTAGTTTGCTTGACAATGGAGCCTAGATTAAAGTGGATGACTTCTTGATATTTTCTGTTACCATTTAGGTTACTAGTCGATCCTATCTTTTGATGTTTGGACTTAGGCAAAGAACATTTTTGCTTATAATGTGTATGAATAACAACCTAATGTCACATATTTTTTGCGAGTTAGATATAAATATGAAATATCTAAAAACAATACATGTACAGACATGTTTCCTGGTGTCTTGATTCTTGAAATTTCCATGTTCAAAACCCTGTGTTTGTTTCCCGGCAAGACAATGAGCCTGCATCTACAAATCATAGCTACTCGATGCAAACGACAGTATATATAGTCTATAATAATCATACTTCTATTTATTTCTTTTGTTGATGGTATCAACAGAGCAAATGGTTGCACTAAAAAATCTACCTACATACTTATGATCAGCTTTGCTAATACCCTTATCAAATATTTGCAGAAGTTCTTAAGAGACCATCTACATGATCTTTATCAGTTATCATCATTTTCCTATTCATAAAGATGATGCAGTGGCGGGTCCATAAAAATTTTCTTGGGGGTGGACTACCGGCGATAAGTATCTATTTACCTAACAAGAAAAAAATGTAAAATATAAAACTATAGTGCACATCCTGCAGCTACGGGAGAAGTGACAACAACAACAGCGGGAAGACGTAGAAGCAAAGCAACTTCATAGAAGTCCTAGGGTTTGGGTCCGTTTGGGATCAGAGGAATCAGAGAGAGAATACAAGAGTTTTGATAAGGGGTTTCTAGTGTTTGTTTTAGCTGTCTCATTTTTAGTTTTAGTGTTTGAGCTTTTAGTATTTGGACCTATTATGTTTCTAATCGGTTAAATCTAAGTGGGCTATTGAATTCTGTGGGCTTGAGTGCAAATCTATTCCTCTATAATAATAGGAGATTACTATTCATGCTACAGTAAATGATACAGTAAACTACTATAGCATTATTACTATAGCACATACGGGAACCACATCGTTTTAAGAATATCACTGTAGCATTATCACTGTTGCACAAGCGGGATATTGTAGTATTTAAAAAATGTTGCTGTAGCTGTTTGGTTCGAAAGTTGTTCTCATTGACGAATTCATTACAACTTTGGGCATTACAATAAATTCAAGAAATAGTCTTTTATAATACTTTTACACAATGAAAATTTATTACAACTTTCTTTCAAACTACACACAATAGATGTTTATCGCCTATTGTTTACGTGGGATCTTTGCCGGTGCCTGGGTTTATCCGTGGATCTGCTAGCCCCTCTGGAATTTCATGCTTCCTCTGCAATTCTGCAGCACCTCGTCCTCTTTGATTAAATTCGCTCCCCCTGAAAGAAGACCATAGGCTTGTATTTATAGGGTTTCAGATGCATGGTATTTGGATAAGAATGAATGATTTGACAATATCTTCAGTTGACAATGGTCTAACCACGTATCAAAGCAGTTGGGACACTCTGGAATGAAGAAATCTCAAAGAGACCACCCGAAAACGCGTTTTGGGAAGTCGGTGCGCGCGTCAGTTACTTTTTGATCCTCCTGTTTTGACGTTGTTTTCACTGCTCCTTGAGTTGCCGGTCCTGGTGACCCGGTCCTGTGTGGGTCACTTCGTGGTGACCCGCACGGGCACGGGTCACCTCGTGGTGACCCGCCCGTGCGCGCCTCTTTGGAGTGTTTTGGTGTTTTTCGATTTTTCTAGACTTGTATTTTCCGCCGTTTTGTGTCTTTTGTCATTTAGTTGACTTGTACGCTTTGCTGACTTGCTTCATGCGCTCGTTAGTTACTTTACGGCCTTTGATGATCCCATTTGGACTTAGATAATGACGTTTATCGTCTTCTCTTCGTCTCGAGCTGTATTCAGACACCTATAGACATTTTTAGACGCCTGCAAATATCCCCTCTAAAGTATTTCAGACTCATTCTTTTATAGAGGAGTCTAGAATGTTTTGGATAAGATAGGTCATGTCTTCAACCTCTTCAGTATTTTGTCGAGGAGATCGCGTAGAAGGACCTGTGAATTGCTTCAATTCTTGACTTCTTCAGTCTTCAGTCTATTCAGTATTTTGTCAAATAAATGAAGTTCTTCCGATGTTGCGTTTATCGCCTGACCGTTGTCGAAGTCTTGAACTGAAGTTGGTGTGTAAGTTTCTAAACTTATCTCGTGTCATTGAGTTGACTTTGAACTGATAATCTTTGTCGGGAGTTTGTATCTGAATGTGATTGAACTCCCTAGAATCATCCTTTGACCTGAAATTTTTTCTTTACCCTTATTTTGACGAAATTGTTGATGCGTTAACCGGCATCGACCTTTACTGTAATGCGTTGTCCAGCGTTGACTTTCATTACAACGCGTTGATCGGTGTTGACTTTTATTACAACGGGTTGACCGGTGTTGACCTTTACTATAACGTGTTGACTGGAGTCTACACAGTTTAAGCTTTTAAGGCATTAGAGCGCGACGGTCCCAAATGTCGGGCTGCAGGACTAACTATTAAAGTTGCTTCGTTTGTAGGTATGGATCTTATCCCGAAGTTGTTGGATACTTAAGTCACGAGACCAACTAATGAAGCTGATGCTTCAGTGATTTTCGCATGTATAGGATTTTTGACAACCCCTCAGCCATCAACGGATTTGATAAGTCTTTACCGACTGTTTGAGTCGGGCTAGCATGCGGATTGTTCAAGTCTGTTTCGCATGTAACGTTGTGCTAAGAGAGTTAACAGTCTTAGTGCTACGATATTGAATACGTAAACTTCGTCTTTTTCACGTGAAAAGACTAAACGATGACGCGTGTCAGGCATATACTTTAGGTTTTTTGGCAAACCCTCAGCCTTCAACGGGTTTGATGTGCCTTTACCGATTACCGTTTGAATCGGGCTAGCATGTGAATTGTTTAAACCTCTTTGCACATGTAACATTGTGCTAAGAAAGTTAAAACATTGTGCTAAGAAAGTTAACTCTCTCAATATTACAATATCGAATACGTAGACTTCACCATTGTTACGGGAATAGGTTAACCGACAACATGGGTCAGATGTAGTTTTATCTTTATTTAGGGATCGAGATAAAGTCCCCCGTGATAAATTCTAGTGTCTTTTGTACACGGCGAAAGACTAAACCGGTAATGCGTGTTAGACGCTGACTTATCCCGGTAATGCGTGTTAGACGCTGACTTATCCCTACTTAGGATTCAAGATAAAATTCTTCGTGCGTGTAAAGCACGGATTTGGCGTTATGAATAACAACTTGTCACAATATCGAATATGTGGGCTTTTATTCTTTTTACGGTCAAGAACTAACCGGCAACGCGTGTTAAGCGCTGATTTATCCCTACTTAGGTTACAGGATAAAATTCCCCAGACTTGAATTTTGGTGTCTTTTTTACTCGACGAAAGACTAAACCGGCAACACGTGTTAGACGTTGATTTATCCCTACTTAGGTTTCGGGATAAACTTACCCGTGCGTGTGAAGCATGAATTTTGAGAGTTGGAAAAAGTGGTGTTTTCTTTTGGGGCAAAGACGAACCTGATACTGGAAAGGAAGAATTTTATATTCTATCTCCAATCGCAAAAGAAACTCAAAGTGAGAAAAGATTTGGATAACCCCAACTGTCGGAAGGTTTGATCACCCAATATGAAGATGGATTTCTCGTTTATCGGGAGGGAACCCCAGTTTTGGCCAACTGTAGGAAGTTTTGACCAAGTGGGAGGTTCGAGACGACCCTAATTGTAAGAATGTTTGATTACTCGATTTGAAAGTGGACCTCTTGTTTATGAAAGGAACCGAAAGGAGATTTTGGTTGTGGTCCTAACTGTATGAAGGTTTGACCGAGTGAGGGTTTGAAACAATCTTAACTTTTATAGGTTTGATTGTTCAACTTGAAAGTGGACCTCTCGTTTATGAAAGAAATCGAGAGGAGACTTTGGTTGTGGTCCTAATTGTAGGAATGTTTGACAGAGATAAACAGTAGGAGTGGGAGTACAAATCATAATAGGAGTATTGACTTGTACAAATCACTCAATAGGGGTTCTTGGTGTCAAGTGATAAGGACTTAACACGAAGGGGTTAGACAATTGTCAAAGATTAGCAGATTAAAATTTCAAGCGTTATATCTGGACTCTAACGATAGGAGTGTTGAGTGCACAGACACAGCGTGAGTTTGAGTGGATTAAACCAGAAAGAATTTTAGTGGACTCACCGTCAATTAATTTGATTAATGAGGAATTTTGTGATGGAAGATTGTGAATCATCAAACACGAGTGAGAGTTTTTTATGAGGAGAGATTGATCCAACGAAGTGATCAAATCTTGTCTCAGCAAAAGAATGTTTGGAAGTTGGTGAAATTGATCCCGGCAATTGGATGCGTTTCACTCTTGGAAGCATTCAGAGTTCAAGTAGGAGTTTCTTATTCATCACTTTTTTGTAGTGACCGGGTTATCCCTAAGAATACACCATATAACATTTTTTCCGGGAACTTCCCGTTACATGAATTATTTACCCCTAGCTTTCTTTGCGAAATCGGGTCTAACATTGTATTCAGTTGCATGATCGAGTTATCCTTAAGAATATTATGCATAAAATTCTCCAGGAACTTTCCGTCAAATGTAGGAAACAGTTTAGACTCATATACCTATTGGAGTATTACAGAGAAGCAGTTTAACCTCTTATACTCATCGGAGGATTGAGAAGCAGTTTATACTCGTATACTCTTCGGAGTCATGGGAGAAGCAGTTTATACTGTTATACTCGTCGGAGTCTACCATTCTCATTCGGCTTATTACGGCGTTATGAGGCCGTGTCAACCAAGGCTTGAATGTTGTTCTTGAGAGTGAAGCAAGCCTTGGTGGGATGAAGGATCCTCCTGTGGTACGTATAGTATTTTGGATACGAAGTATTGTTAGCTTTCTCCTGATTCGTAATAGGTGGGAACTTGATCTTGTTGTTTTCAATGAGGGATTTAAAAATGGTCGGAACGTCTTCATCCTTAAAGGAGTACTCTTTTTGGAGTCTCGGATCCAAAGTTTTTCGCTGTCTCCAGGGTTGCTGCTGTGATGTCTGATTAACACCAACAGCTACTGCAGGTGCTTTCCCCTTACCACGAAAAGCGAAGTTTGAGTTCGGAGGGTTAGTCGTCGATTAACTTCTCTCGACTTTCTTCCTTCTGAGGAAGTGTTCGGCCTGCTCTCTGCGCACCTTTAACTCTTTCTAAGTCTTGGACGGTGTTACTACCATAACTTCTAAGACATCAATGGATATGTTATGACAGGTTTGGATGATGAAGTCCTCTGTGACTGGATCTCGGTAATTCATCGCCTTATTTCGGAAGCGCTTGACGAAATCGTCGACCGTCTCTTCGTCTTCCTGTTTCTCCTCAAAGAGCGTCCTGATTGATACCTCAGTGTCATCATCAAAGAAATTGTTAAGGAATGAGCTTTTCATATCGTCTCAGCTGTTGATGCTTATAGGCTTGAGACGGCGATACCAATCGAAGGCAGGCTCTCGAAGGGTGCCAACGAATGTCCGGACCATCAAAGGCTCGTTTCCAGATATCACTCCCAAGTGGGACTTGAAATAAATCAAGTGTTGAGTGGAGGAACCCTTCCCGTTAAACGGCGTGAAGTTGATCAGGTTGGACTTCGCTGGATACGAGATCGACTCCCACTCTCTTGGATAGGGACATATAATGCCGGTCTTATTCACCTTCTGAATGGCCATCAATGCATTGATTTTGCCCTCGAGGTCCTTCATCTTCTCATCCTCGCTCGTATCCTTCCTTGGTCGATTTCGAGGAGGAACATCGCGGCCACCCTCAGTATTATCATCATCGGTGGGATCACCCCCAGCGTCGTTATCTTTAGTGGGACCACCCCCAGCGTTTTGGTCAACGGGAGGGTTATCTGCATCGAGGTGTTCGTCCATGTCTGAATCAGCATCTGCCCGATAGGCATTGTTATGACGACTAGATTCACCAATATGTTTAGATAAAGCCTGAATCTGTTGGTCATGCATTTTCCTCATATGCTGCATAGCCATTTCTATTTTAATTTTGAATGCTCCTTTCTGCTTGGCTAGAGCATCCTCGAGAATTTTGGCCATTTGCTCGGTGTTGATTATAAATGCCTCGTGGGATTGTTCTGAGCTGGATATCGTATTGTAAGAAGCGACTACAGAGTTGGCATCTGATGCTTCATCATCCGAGGATAATCCTCTATTTATCATCTGATAGTCCCTACGTCTAGTAGTCCCTACGTGTAGCCGAGTTAGACGATACGATATGAGAGGGTCAAAACTAGAAGGTCGAGTTGACTTTCCCTTATCAGTCACGTTAATTATGACTTCTGGAAGTTCGTCATCTTGAACATCTGATCGTTTCTTACAGAAACGTCTTGGCTTGGTTTTCGATGCTTCAGAGGAAAACTTTTAAAATACTGAGACCCTCTATAGAGGGGTTTTGGGGCGGCTACACGCTGATAATACTGTCCTGATAAGTTTGGTACACGGACAGTGAGAGTCCGCTTCCCGGGTACTTCTCTTTCGAGACTTATTCGTACATTCAGCCCGATAGTACAACTCATCGGCATGATTGCCAGGGCAACCTATCGTGTGCTAGCACAACTTTCCAAGTATAACGTTATCATCTTCAGACGAACATGTTTCCCTCTGAGGATGCAACGTCTTGTTAGCGTTCTCAAGAGTCGTACGTTTGGAACCACGCTTTCGTGAATGCGAGACCTCAACGGGCTCTTGGATTTCGACTCGCCGTCTGAGGCGGTCCGTTATAGGAGTTTTTCTATTATAGGAAGGCTCTGGCTTGTTGCGAGGGCGTGTGCGATCCCCAGTTCGATGAGTTGCTCGGGGTTCAGTCACCGAACCCAAGCGTTCTTTAACCGGAACTTTACCTCGATCCTCGTACAAAGGACCAAGGCGATCCGTCATCGTTTTCTTGCCTTTGGACAAGTCCACACATGTGCTATAACTCATGACTAAAAATGACTAAATATAGTAAACTTTCGTATGCGATAACTCATATAATCACTAATTTTGTCCTTCACAAAATTATTTGCCAATAGTTGGAAGTAACAAAAGTGGCAAAAAAATTATGCGCAATAGTTCATGATCTCGTAAAGTTCAGCCTCCATGAAATTATTTGTCAATGGGTCGAGATGACTGAAAGTGGCAAAAAATCATGCGTTAATAACTCATGGTTTTATGATTTTTAGAGTCTATGAAATTATCTACTAATGGTTAAAATGACTAAAAAGGGTAAAAATTCATGCGTAAAAAATTATGCGTTATAGCTTATGATTTTCTAAACCTTAGCCTTAGCAAAATTATTGGCCAATGGGTGGAAACGTCTAAAAATGGGAAGTGTGTTGTAGCTCATGATTTCATGACTTCTGCCCTCCGCGAATTATTTGCCAAAGGATTGAAATGATTAAAAATAAGAATAGATCGGGTGTTATATCTCATAAAATTTTGAATTTCATCCTTTGTAAAATTATTTTTTAATGACTCGAAAAAACTAAAATGACAAAAAATTGTGTGTTATATAGCTCATGGAAATTGAATTTTTGCCTCTTTGAATTTCTTTGCCAATGAATCTAAACGATTGAAAATGACTAAAAATTTTGCATTATTGCCTATGAATTCATGAATTTTACTCTATATGAAATTATTTGCCAATAGGCCACAAAAAATAAAAATAGCCAAAAATGATGTGTTATAGCTCATTATTTCATAAATTTTGGCATCTACGAAATTATTTGCCAGTGTCAAATGACTAAAATGATTAAAAAAAATCAAATGATATAGATCATGAAATCAAGAATTTTTTCTTCATAAAATTATTTGCCAATGGGTCGACATGACTAAAAGTGGCCAAAAAATTATGTGCTATAGCTCATGATTTTGTGAATTTTAACCTTCGTAAAACTATTTGCCAATAGGTCGAAACAACAAAATTGTGACGCCCCTGGGTTCACACAAGACTGCAGTCCAAGATGAAACCAAGAATGTCAAACCTGTCATGCATCACACCGTGCAATAACATGTTTCATCATCACAATTAACATCTATCTAGTAGAGTCAACAATAGGTGTAGGTATAAAAATAAGTAAAATATAATACAAAAAACAACTGATGAAATGATAGTGATCACATTAATATCTCATCATCCAACATACAGAAGTACATAGTCAATGTCTAAACAGATAAATAGTCAATGTCTAAACAGATAAACTGGAATACTCAACAAGTCTCAAATACAAATATCTGGTAAGAGGAAATAAGGCACACAACCTTTACAACTTCTAGAATAAGACTCAAATGTTTAAACAAAAATCTATTGTGGAACTCCAAAAGAAAATATAACTAAGTAGACAGCTGAAGCTAAAATGCATCGCCATCAACCTGCGACTCTCCGGGCTCCTGGCTCGTTACCTGAAAGGGGGAGGGACAACGAGCGTCAAAGCGCTAGCGAGCAACATCACAACCAACCCCAAGGAAACAAGGCTCGTTGTATAAGAAAATACAGATAATACATAATAGATCTAAAATCATTGATCTTACTAAAGAGGGTTTTAGTATTTAGGAATTTACAACACGAGCATAGGTACGTCGAGCGAAATAATCCAAACAAGGAAACCCTCATGTATATACCTTGTATCTCAAATTGTAAATCCCTAAACACCAAACCCGAGGTTCTAGTACAGGAACAATAATAAAAGAAATACAACTAATCTCAGAGCATAAATACAGTGCCATGTCATAGCCTACATGAGTATCATGTTATTACTTACATGAATATCATGTCATAATCTACATAAGTGTCATGTCATAAACTCCTGTGAGAAAGTCATATACAGGGTTAATAAATATGTCCGATACAGGAACTAGATACTGTGGTTTCCAAACTCATGGAATAAGTGACAAATGTCCAACACGAGGACAAAAATGGATTATAGTCCAACACGAGGACTTCTATGGATTATAGTCCAACACGAGAACTGTGTAATAGTGAAAAGTATATGCGGAAAGATATACATAATCTAAACTCGCACGCATCTCGGTGTACATGTCTAAACTTGTGTCAAAAGTCAACCCACATGTACAGATAAATCATTAACATGGTGAACTAGTGTCAGGTCATCGAGGCGACCCCGAAAAGCAACTCAAACAGATCAAGAATCTGTAAAACATCTCATTAGTCGACTGATGTGTCGACTGATGACGTCAGTCGACTCATATGTCGACCGATAAGCTTTAGGCAGCACAGCCTCAGCTCACCAGTCGACTGATCTGTCGACTGCGGAGCTGAGGAAACACAATCAACCCGTCAGTCGACTGATGCTGAAAAATTCGGCCCGTCGGTCGACTGATCAGTCGACCGATTGACTGCAGAAACTCTGTGCGGGTTGATTTCTACCATACAATCTATCTAAAAATCATCCCCATCAATCTCAAGCATAAAGATACTGATATTAACATGTATGAACTAAACTGAAACGAAAATTTCATGTATAATTACATAAACAAAACCCTAATCATGTGCATTCATGTTTTAAAACATTTTTAAAACAAAACTCGTGTTAAATCTCTTATAAAAACATTTCAGATCTAGATCTTCAATTCACAAAACGTTGGTGAGTTTTCTAACATTCTGAAATCACATATTTTCCCACTATATGCTATAAAAATCAATCCTTTGTACAAAAATTACATTTTTGGCTCATCAAAACTCATAAAAACCCTTTGAAAACGTTTAGGAAAATAGGACAAGGTTGAGCGAGATGTTACTCGCCTCTGGGGTGATGAACAACTCCTGGAACTGAGAGAGAGAGGTTCCCCTTCGCTGCAACGTGAAGATTTCGACGAAAATCCTCCAAGTTCTTCCCCAAATCACCAAGAACAAAACTAGGGTTTGAGATAGGGGAGAGGGGGCTAGGGTTTTCTCAGATCTGAAGATGAGAGGGGTGATTTCGGGTGAAGGAGAATATATATGAACAGCTAAACTCGACCCAAACCCGAACCAAATCAAAACAGACCTGAAACCTGTAAAAACTAGAAATCAACGTATCAGTCGACCGATGTGTTGACTGATACAGTCAGTCGACTGATGTGTCGAGTGATCTGGAAAATTTTAGTTTTGTGCATGTTTTGCTTATTTGCAAAACCAACGCACAAAACTCTACACCCATACTCTCATATCATCTCAATAACTTGTTATCATGAACATCAATGACCTCAAGCTATTTATCATAAAAGAATCATATATTCATATAAAAATTACGGGGTTCTACAAAAATATGGCCAAAATTGTGCGTTATAGCTCATGATGCGTTAGTTTTGGCCTCTAAAAAATTATTTTCCAAAGGGTGAAAACAAATGTAAATGGAAAAAATCGTATGTTATAGCTCATCGAATTCTGTGTTATAACTAATAAAAATGTGAATTTTTGCCTTTGCAAAATTATTTACCAATGGGTTGAAGAGGCCAAAAATGGCAAAAAATCACGCACTATAGCTCATGATTTCATGAATTTTGACCTCGACAAATTTATTTGCCAAATGGTCGAAAAGACTAAAAATAGCAAAAAATGTTATGTTACAGCCTTAAGAAATAATGAACTTTGTCCTCCCCAAAATTATTTGTCAATGAGTTGAAATGACTAAAATTAGCTACAAATTGAGCGCTATAGCATGTGATTTCATGAATTTTAGTCTTCACAAAATTATTTGCCAAAATGTGAAAATAATAAAATATGGCTAAACATCATGTGTTAGAGCTCATGAAATCATAAATTTTAGCCTATGTATAATTATTTGCCAATAGGCCCAAACGTCAAAACAAGGCCAAAAATCATGCATTATAGCTCATGATTTTGTGAATTTTGGCCTTCACGATATTATTTGCCGAAGAGTCAAAAGATGGCAAAAAATCATGTGTTATAGCTTATGATTTTACGGGTTTTGAACTCTGTAAAATTAATTGCCAAAAGATCGAAACGAGTAAAAATAGTAAAAAATTGTATGTGATAGCTCATGAAACCGTGAATTTTGTCATCCACAAAATAATTTGTCAATGTGTGAAAATGACCAAAAATGGCGTAATTATGCACTATTGCTCTTGATTTCATGAATTTTAGCTTTAATGAAATTATTTGCCAATGGTCAAAATGACAAACAATGGCCACAAATCCTACATTATAGCACATGATTTCATGAATTTTGGCCTCTACGAAATTATGTGCCAATGGGCGGAAGTGACTAAAATAGTCAAAAATCATGCACCATAGCTCATGATTTCATGAGTTTTGGCCTCAGCAATATTATTTGCCGAAAGGTCAAAATGACTTAAAAATGGTAAAAAATAGGTGATAGCTCATCAAATCGTAAATTTTATCCCCCGCAAAATTACTTGTCAATAGGTGAAAATGACCAAAAATGGTCAAAATCGTGTGTTATAGCTCATGATTTTTAAATTTTTTGCCGACACAAAATTATCTGTCAAAATGTCAAAACGACTAAAAGTGGTAAAATATCGTAAGCACATAAAGTTATGAATTTTGTCCTACACATAATTATTTGGGAATGGGTCGAAACAACTAAAAATGGACAAAAGTCATGTGTTATAGCTCATAATTTCTTGAGTTTTAGCTTCCATGAAATTAATTGCCAAAGGATCGTTTTGATTAAAAATGGTAAAAAATCGTGTGCGATAGCTCATGAAATCATGAATTTTATCCTCTACAAAATTATTTGCTAATGAGTGGTGGAAATGACAAAAAATGGCTAAAAATCAAGTGCTATATCTTATGACTTCGTGAACTTTTAGCCTCTGAGAAATTACTTGCCAAGAGTCAAAAGGATATACAATGACCAAAAATCGTGCTTCATAGCTCATACTTTCATGAATTTTGGCCTCTACGAAATTATTTGCCAATGGACTGAAATGACTATGAATGACCAAAAAATTATATGCTACAGCTCAATAGTTTCATGAATTTTAGCCTCCATGAAAGTATTTGTCACCGACTTGAAATGACTGAAAATGGTAAAAAATCGTGTGTTATAGCTCATGATTTCACGAATCTTAGCCTCCGCAAATCATTTGCTAATGACTTGAAATGACTATAATGGCCAAAAATCATGCGTTATAGCTAACAAAATTGTGAATTTTGACATCAACGAAATTGTTTGCGAATATGTCAGAACGACTAAAATTGGAAAAAATCGTGCGTTATATCTTGTGAAATCATGAATTTTTTTCTTGGTAAAATTATTTGCCAATGGGTTGAAATGACTAAAATGAACAAAAAACACTTTAATGCTCATGATTCTTGAATTTTGGCCTCTGTAATATTATTTAGCAAAGGATCAAACGGACAAAAAATAGCAAAAATTATGCATTATAGCTCATTAAATCGTGAATTTTGGCATTCATAAAATTATTTGCTAATGGGTCAATAAAAGTAAAATATCCAAAAATCATGAATTATCGCTCAAGATCTTGTAAATTTTAGCCTCGATAAAATTATTTGTTGAAAGGTAGTTTGGACTAAAAACGGTAAAAAATCATATGCAATAGCTCGTGAAATCATGAATTTTGTCTTTTGCTAGATTATTTGTCAATGGATGGAAATGATAACAAATTAGCAACAAATCATACACTGTAGCTCATGATTTCATGAATTTTAGGGAAATTATTTACCAAAGGCTCGAAACGGCAAACAATCGCCAAAAAACGTGTGTTATAGCTCATGATTTCATGAATTTTGACATCTGTGAAATTATGTTCCAATGGGTTGAAATGACTACAAATATCTAAAAATCTCACATTATAGCTTATGTTTTTGTGAATTTTAGCCTCTACAAAATTATTTTCCAATGGGTTGTAATGACTAAAAATGGCCAAAAGTTATGCTTTATAGCCTATGAAATTGTGAATTTTGGCCTTCGTGAAATTATTTGCTAGTGGGTCAAACAACTAAAATGGCAAAAAATCTTAAGAGCTCATGATTACATGAATTTTATCCTACGTGAAGTTACTTGTCAAAGGGTCAAAACGACTGAAAATGGTAAAAAATCATGCGTTATAACTCATGAAATCTTAAATTTTGTCCTCCATAAAATTATTTGCCAATGGATTAAAATGACTAAAAATGACCAATACGTGTATGTTATAACTCATTATTTCACAAATTTAGCCTCTGCGAAATTATTTGTAAAAAAAGTCAGAATGACTAAATACAGTAAAAAATCGTATGCAATAGATCATAAAATCGTGAATATTATTCTACACAAAATTATTTGTCAATAGTTGGAAACAACCAAAAATGGCCAAAAATCGTGCTCAATAGCTCATGATTTTGTGAAGTTTGGCCTCCCTGAAATTATTTGCCAATGGATCAAGAAGACTAAAAGTGGGAAAAATCATGTGCTATAGCTCATGATTTTGTGATGTTTGGCCTCCTTGAAATTATTGTCAAAAGGTCGAAACGACAAACAATGGCAATGAAACAAAATGACTAAAAGGGACCAAAATCATGAGTTATTGCCCATCAAATCATGTGTTTTAGCCTCTACAAAATTATTTTCTACTCGGTCGAAATGACTTTAAAAGGTCAAAAAAAGTGCGTTATGACACATGAAATTGTGAATTTTGTTCTTCGTGAAATCAATTTCCAATAAGTCGCAACGACTAAAATGGTAAACAATTGTATGTCATAGCTTATGAAATCATGAATTTTGTCCTTCACAAAATAATTTGTCAATGGGCGGAAATGACCAAAAATGGCGAAATCATGTGCTATTGCTCATGATTTTATGAATTTTAGCTTCAATAAAATTATTTGCCAGTGGTGAAAGTGGCAAACCATGGCCAAAAATCCTACATTATAGCTCATGATTTCATGAATTTTGCCCTCCACGAATTATGTGACAAAGAGTGAAAATGACTAAAATTAGCCAAAAATCATGCACCATAGCTCATGATTTCATGTGTTTTGGCCTCGGCAAACTTATTTGCCAAAAGGTCAAAGTGACAAAAAAATGGTAAAAAAATCACATGTGATAGCTCATGGAATCATAAATTTTATCCTCCACGAAACTACTTGCCAATGGGTGAAAATGACAATAATTGGCCAAAAATTATACATTATAGCTCATGATTTCGTGAACTTTGACCCTCCAGCAAAATTATTTGCACGAAATGACAAATAATGGCAAAAACATCATGCGTTATAGCTAATAATTTCTGAATTTTGGCGTCTAGGAAATTATTTGCTAATGGGTTAAAATGACTAAAAACAGCAAAAAATCATGTGTTCTAGCTCATGATTTCATGAATTCTAGCCTCTAAAAAAAATTTTAACCAATGGGTCGAAATGATTAAATATGGTCAAAAATTATGCTTTATAGGTTATGAAATTGTGAAGTTTTAGCTCTGTGAAATTATTTGCTAATGGGTCAAAACCAAAATGGTCAAAATCAAGCATCGTAGCTCATGATTTCATGAGTTTTGGCCTCCACAAAATTATTTATTAAAGGATCAAAACGATGAAAAATGGCAAAAAAATCATGTGTTAAAGCTCATGAAATCGTGAAATTTTATCCTCTACAAAATTATTTTTCAATTGGTCAAAATGACTAATAATGGTAAAAAATCATGTGTTATAGCTCATGAGTTTTAAAATTTTTGCCCGCGTGAAATTATCTACCAAAGTAAAAATCATATGCTCATGAAGTCATAAATTTTGTCCTCCATAAAATTATTTGCCAATGAGTCGAACAACTTTAAGTGGTCAAAAATCATATGTTATAGCTCATGATTTCTTAAATTTTAGCTTCCATAAAATTATTTGTCAAAAGATCGTTTTGATTAAAAATGGTAAAAATCATATGCGATAACTCCTGAAATCGTGAATTTTATTCTTTACAAAATTATTTCGTAATGGTGGAAATGATAAAAAATGGCTAAAAATCAGTGCTATATCTCATCATTTCATGAACTTTAGCGTCTGTGAAATTTCTCACCAAGGGTCAAAACGATATACTATGACCAAAAAACATGCGTCATAGCTCATATTGAGCTATTTTCATGAATTTTGGCATGTATGAAATTATATGCCAAGGGCTGAAATATTTATGAAAATTATATGCCATAGCTCATGGTTTCATGAATTTTAGCCTCCATAAAAGTATTTGTCACCGAGTCGAAATGACTGAAAATGACAAAAAATCATGTGCTAAATAAAGCTCATGATTTCAGGAATCTTAGCCTGGCAAAATCATTTGCTAATGACTTGAAATGACTAATATGGTCAAAAATCATGGGTTATAGCTAACAAAATTATGAATTTTGGCATTAATGAAATTATTTGTGAATATGTCAGAACGACTAAAAATGAAAATAATTATGTGTTATATCTTATGAAATCGTGAATTTTTGAATTTTTTCTCGGTAAAATTATTTGCCAATGGGTTGAAATGACTAAAAATGGACAAAAATCAAGTTTAATGGTCATGATTTCATGAATTTTAGCCTCTGTAATATTATTTACCAAATGGTCAAACGGACAAAAAATTGTGCATTATAGCTCATTAAATCGTGAATTTGGCCTTCATAAAATTAATTGCTAACGGGTCAAAAAATTAAAATATCCAAAATCTTGAATATGCTCATGATCTTGTGAATTTTAGCCTCGGCAAAATTATTTTATGAAAGATGGTTTCGACTAAAAATGGTAAAAAATCATATGCAATAGCTTAAGAAATCATGAATTTTTTTTTGCTAGATTATTCGTCAGTGGATGGAAAGGATAAAAAATGGTCACAAATTATGCACTATAGCTCATGATTTCATGAATTTTAGCCCCTACGAAATTATTTACCAAAGGGTCAAAATGATAAACAATGACTAAAAATTGTGTGTTATAGTTCATGATTTCATGAATTTTGGCATCTGTGAAATTATTTTCAATGGGTTAAAATGACTATAAATATCTAAAAATCTTGCTCTATAGCTCATTGTTTTGTGAATTTTAGCATCTACAAAATTATTTTCCAATGGGTCGAAATGACCAAAAATGACCAAAAGTGATGCTTTATATCCAATGAAATTGTGGATTTTGGTCTTTGTGAAATTATTTGCCAATGGGTCAAACAACGAAAATGGTAAAAAGTCTTGCGCTATAGCTCATGATTATATGAATTTTACCCTCCGTGAAATTACTTGTCAAAGGGTCGACTGAAAATGGTAAAAAATCATGCGTTATAGCTTATAAAATCTTGAATTTTGTCCTCCGAAAAATTATTTACCAATGGGTTGAAATGTCTAAAAATAGTCAAAACTCATATGTTATAGCTCATAATTTTGTAAATTTAATCTCTGCGAAAATATTTGCAAAGAAGTCAGAATTATTAAATATAGGAAGAAATCGTATGCAATCGCTCATGAAATCGTGAATTTTGTCCCCTACAAAAATTATTTGCTAATAGTTGGAAACAACCAAAAAATGGCCAAAAGTCGTGTGCAATAGCTCATAATTTTGTGAAGTTTGGCCTCCATGAAATTATTTACTAATAATCACATTTTTATTATATTTCTATACCCTCATTATCTATTTTATTTAAATAAAATAGTCACTAATAACTTATTTTATCTTAATTGCAGGTTAATGAATGTTGATGAAGATTGATGAATAAGATCTGGAAAAGAACTCAAATTTCCTAGTAGGTCTAAATGATCAAAATTGCCAAAAAAAATCATGTGTCATAGCTTAAGAAATCATGATTTGACCTCCATGGAATTGTTTACTAGTAGGTATGAATGTCTACAAATAAGCAAAAATGGTAGGTAATAATTTATGAAATTGTGAATTTTAAACTCTACAAAAATATGCATCAATGGGTTATACAAAGACCGAAAATAGCCAAAAATAATCAAATATAGTTCATAAAATTGTGAAATTTTAGACTGCGTGAAATTATTTGCAATTTGTAGAAATGATTAAAAATGACCAAAAATCATGGGCTATTGCTTATAAAATCATGATGTTTTTGTCCTCATAAAATTATTTGCCTATGGTTTGAACGACTAAAAATGGTTAAAATTTATGTATTATAGCACATGAAATCAAGAATTTTGCCAATGGGTCGAAATGACCAAAAATGTTAAAAACGTTGTGCATTATAGCTTATAAAATAGTAAATTTTCTCCTCCATAAAATTATTTTTGCCAATGGATCAAAATGACTAAAATGGCCTATAATTATAGATGTAGCTCATAAAATGGCGATTTTTTTCCTTTACGAATTTATTTGATGATTGATAAAAACTAATAAAAATAACCAAATATCGTGGGAAATAGCTCATGAAATCATGAAATTTAGCCTTTGATAAAGTTGTTTATCAATGGATCTTAACGACTAAAAATTGACAAAAATCATAGATATAGTTTTCTAAATTGTAAATTTTGAACTCTGCGAAAATATTAGTCCATGGGTTGAAAGAACTGAAAATGGCCAAAAATCTATAATATTGCTCAGGAAATCATCCACTTTGGAGTCCATGAAATTATTTGTCATTGGTCACAAATGACTAAAAATGACCACAAATCGTGAGTTAATGCTCATAAAATCATGTATTTTTAGACTCCATGAAATTATTTGCTTATCGGTAGAAACGAATAAAAATGACTAGCTCATAAAATTATGAATTTTGAACTCTGATAAACTATTTGCCAATAGATAAAAATGATTAAATATATTTAAAAATCATGTGTTACAACTCATGAAATCATGAATTTTGGTCTCCATAACATTATTTACTAATGGGTCAAAATAACTAAAAATGGACCAAAATATTGCATTATAGTTCAAGAAATTGTTAATTTTGAGCTCATCTAAATTATTTGCCAATAGGTATAAACGACTAAAAATGACCAAAAATCATGGGTTATAACTAATGAAATCATGATTTGTACTCCGCGAAATTATTTTCTAATGGCTCCATATGATATAAAATGCAAAACGTATGCATTATAGCTCATAAAATAGTGAATTTTGGTCTCTGTCTAATTATTTTCCAATGGGTCAAAACGATTAAAAAGTGGTCAGAAATCGTATGTTATAGCTCATAAAATCATGAATTTTGGACTACACAAAAATAATTTTTCAATTTGTTGAAACAACTAAAATGACCAAAAACCATGCATTATAACTTATTATATTATGAATTTTGAACTCTGTAAAAATATTTGTCAATGTGTAGAAATAACTTAAAATGCCCAAAATTCATAGGTTATAGATCATGATATTATGACTTTTGAACTCCACAAAATTGTTTACTAAGGGGTCAAAATGATTAAAAATGGCAAAAAATTAAGGGTTATATAGTTCATGACATGATTTATAGCCTCCGTGAAATTGTTTACCAATGGGTCTAATAACTAAAAATAAGCAAATATAGTAGGTTATAACTCATAAAATTGAGAATTTTAAACTCCGTGAATTATTTGCTAGTGGGTAGAAACGACAAAAATAGTCAAAAATTATGGGATATAGCTCACAAAATTATAAATTTTAGCCTCCGCGAAATTAATTCCAAATGAGTTGAAATAACTAAAAATGGCCAAAAGTTATTTGTTATAGCCCATGAAATTGTGAATTTTAGCCTACGTGAAATTATTAACCAATGAGTCAAACAACTAAAGTTGGTAAAAAATCGTGCATTATAACTCATGAAATCATGAATTTTAAATTTTGCAAAATTATTTGCCAATAGGTCAGAACGACTAAAAATAGCTCATGAAATCATGAATATTAGACTCCACGAAATAATTTGCCATGAAAATGGCTAATAATTATGGGTTGTAGGAGAATAAATCATGAAATGGCCTCCAAAAAATTATTTTTCAATGGGTAGAAATGATTAAAAATAGCCAAAATAGTGCATTAAAACTCATGAAATTGTGACTTTAGACTCTGTGAAATAATTTACCAATAGGTGTGTTTTCGTCAAAAGTTGCTTTCATTGATGATTCCATTAACCTTCTT
>BQKN01000954.1:0-28066 GCA_022839385.1 Asparagus kiusianus
GTAACAGATCTCAAAAGCAATGAAAACAGCAACTTTTGACGAAAACAAGCTGGCGACCACAGTGGGAGCCGCCGACCTCGCTGCCGAGATCGGAGTGACGCAACCGGCCTTCAAGATCTGGGTGAATGAAGAGATCGAATACGAGTTCGATCAGAAGAAATTCGAAGAGTACCTCTCCTCCTCCTCCTCCAGATCCGCCTCTCCGCATCGGCGTAGGAAGAACTCATCTCCCAAAAGGGCTCGCGGGATCTCCAACTCCTCAATCCAAGACCCCGCCATCGCTGCTACTACGCCCGTACCACGCAACGGCCCCGCGTCGTTCAGCGTGGTTAAGGCTGTAGACCCGGCCCTCACAACCGCCACAAAGGCGATAGGTGATGCTGTTCTGGCTCCATCAAAGAGGGCGCTCCAGAGACGTCGTCAACGCCTCGCTCAACAACTCGCCAAGGCCAGGGAGTCAAAAGATGGAGTGCGCTATGCAGAAGATTTGAAGTCGAGGCAGCGACAAGAGCAACGGCAAGCAATCAACCTCCCCTCCAAAACAGAAGCGAATGAGTGGGTTCGTGTGAAGAGGAATCGTTCCACCCTCGAGGAGCGAATCAAGAAGCGTCGAGCCTTGCTTGCGCATGCTGAGCTCCTTCTACACAAGGCGGAGGAGATGCAGAAAGAAGAGGCGGTCAAAAAGCCGTCTACGAACAAGTGGGTGTGGTTGCTAAAGCCAAAACCAGCGCCTCAAACACAGAAAGGTGGAGTTGCTGCCCAAGCTTCTTCAAAACCAGATCCGGTGCCTTTAACGGAGCCAGGTAACAAAGGGGATCATTCAAAACCCAGGGTTCCTTTGAAGGGTCGCCTCAGTCCCTTACTGGTGAATCGAGGTAGAGTACCCATCAAGGAAAGACTGGGACTATTGAAAGGTCCCCAAGTTGCAAATCAGACTGGGGGTCGAATCAATCCCCCCAGGAAAGATGATAAAGGGAAAGCCCCTATCACTGACCGCATTGAGTTGCGGGTCGAAGCACAAGAGCCCGTTCAGTTTCTACGCTCACAAAAGCGTAAAATTGAACGGGCCACTTTTGAAAAAGCTAACAAAGCATCCCATCCCCAAAGAAAACCATACTCATCTGATGAGGATGCTATTGTACCGGGGAACACATGCCAACGCTCTATAGGTTGCTCCAGTTACCAAACTGATGAGCTGTACTATAGAGCTGGGGGTGTAGGAAAATCCCAGAAAAAATATGTGCAGGATATGGAGTCTCACTGCCCGTGCGCCAATATCATCAAAGCGGTGCTGTCGGAATGCTACTGTGCCCAAACCCCAAGGAGAGTTTCGGTGTTCGAGAGAATTTCCACACCGAGGCGTTCCCACAAGGAGAAGTTCGTCCGCCAAGAAGACGAATATCTAAGGGTGTCGGCTAATATGATCGGCAGAACGAGATCGACGCAACCCTTCAACTTGGATCAGCTTGCCGAAGTATCCCGATGCATGACGCGGTTACGGTCGGGAACTATCAGCCGGAAGGATTACCGAAGGGTACCAAAGGGGATTTCTCTAGAAGAAGAGACGTCGGATACTGATTCAGACTCTTGCTCAGCTGTCGCGTCCGATGACACGGCATCGAGCACGGGGCAACCTTTTGCATCGCTTATGATCAGCGCCGAACAAGTAACTAAGATACTTGAAGAGGCCCTGGCTAAGCAGAAAGAGACCTTCAAAATCAAAATGGAAACGGCCATGCTACGGATGAGGGAAGAGCACGACCAACAAATTCGCGCTCTATCTAATCAGCTCGGTGAATCCAGCCGTCGTAACCATGCTAACCAAGCAGGTAGCGATTCGGATGTGGATGAACCTCTCAATACCGAGAACCCTCCGGTTAACCAAAACGCTGGGGGTGGTAATACAGGGGGTGGCCCCGTTATCCCACCTTCAATTTGTCCAAGCTCCAATACGAGTGAGGATGAGAAAATGAAAGATCTTGAGAGCAAAATCAACGCCCTGATGTCTGCTCGGGAGGTAAAGAAGACCGGCATTCCGCGTCCTTACCCAAAAGAGTGGGACTCGATCCCGTATCCGGCGAAGTTCAACCTGATCAACTTCACGCCGTTCGATGGAAGAAGCTCGCCCACTCAACATCTGATCTACTTCAAGTCCCACTTGGGCATGATCTCCGGTAATGAACCCTTGATGGTTCGGTCATTCGTCGGCACTCTTCGCGGAGCTGCCTTCGATTGGTATCGCCGTCTTAAATTTGGAAGAATCAACAGTTGGGAGGACTTGGAGAGCATGTTCCTTACTCATTTCTTCGATGACGACGACGTGATATCCATTAGGACACTCTTCGATGAGAAACAAAAGAACGGAGAGTCGGTGGATACCTTCATCAAACGCTTCCGCAACAAGGCGATGAACTGCAAGGATCCCATCACGGAGGAGTTCATCCTGCAGACTTGTCATAACAACTTATCCATTAACATTTTGGATGTTATGGGAATAGAGCCATCCGACACTTGGAAGGATTTGAAGGCCCGAGGAGAGCAAGCCGAGCGATTCCTCAAAAGGAAGAAGGCCGAGAGGAGCCAGCCGATGGCTAATTCTCCAAACTCGAACTTCGCCTCTCGTGATGGGGGTGAAGCACCTGCAGCGGCTGCTAATCAAACGTCACAACAACAATCCTGGAGGCAGCAAAAGACTTCGGATCAGAGGCCTCAAAAAGAGTACTCCTTCAAGGACAAAGATGTTCCAGCCATCTTCAAATCCCTCCTTGACAATAACAAGATCAAGCTCCTACCGATTGCGAATCAGGAGGAAGCTGACGATATTGCGGATCCGAAGTACTGCGCATACCACAGGAGGATCCATCACCCAACCAAGGCGTGCTTTACACTCAAGGATAGCATCCAAACCTTGGTTGAAGCTGGCGTCATAACGCTAGGGTGAGCCGGTTAAGAACGGCACAACTCCGAACGGTATAAGAGTATAAACTGCTTCCGGAAACTCCGAACGGTATAAGAGTATAAACTGCTTCCGGAAACTCCAACGAGTACACGAGTGTAAACTGTTTCTCAACACTCCGAAGAGTGTACGAGTATAAACTGCTTCTCAATACTCCAATAGGTATATGAGTCTAAACTATTTCCTTTCTTCAACGGGAAGTTCCTAGAGAACGCCATACGTGGTATTCTTAAGGATAACCCGATCATGCAGCTGATACAAAACCAGTTTTGCAAGAAAAGCTGGGGGTCGATAATTCATCATTTACCACAATCAAAACCCCCTCTCGATTCCTTCAATGAACGAGAGGTCCCCAAATCAAACGATCAAACCATCTTACAGTTATGATCGTTCTGCACTTCCCACTTGGTCAAACCTGTTAAAGTTAGGGCCAAAGCCAGAATCCCCTCTCGATTCCTTCAATGAACGAGAGGTCCACAAATCGAGTAACGAAACCTATAAAAGTTAGGGTTGCTTGAATCTCTTCCGATTCTCGGAGTGGAGATCCCACTCTTAGTTTCACCTTGCTGGATTCTGGGGGTGGAGATCCCACCCCGAGTCTCCTTTGCAACTGAAGATAGAATATAAAATTCTTCCTCTTCAGCACTGGGAGATAGAATATAAAATTCTTCCTCTCTCAGCCTTTCGATTCTCGGAGTAGAGTTTTCACTCCTGGTTTCGTTCTTTCGGATGCTAGGGATGGGGCTCCCACCTCAAGTTTTCTTTCCATTGGGAGATAGAATATAAAATTCTTCCTCTTCCATTGGACGGTTTAGTCTTTCACCGATTGAGAAAAGACACCAGAATTCCAAGTCTGGGGAATTTTATCTTGAATCCTAAGTAGGGATGAGTCAGCGCCTAACACGCGTTGCCGGTTAGTCCTTGACCGTTAAAAAGGACAAGCCCACATATTCCACATTGTGGCAGGTCGTTATTAATAACGCCATAATCTGTGCTTCACACGTACGGGGAATTTTATCCCGAAGCCTAAGTAGGGATAAGTCAACGCCTAACACGCATTGCCGGGTAGTCTATTCCCGTGAGAAAGACGAAGTCTACGTATTCAATATCGTAGCACTAAAAGAGTTAACTCTTTTAGCACGACGTCACATGCGGAACGGACTTAAACAATCCGCATGCTAGCCCGACTCAAACGGTAGTCGGTAAAGGCTCATCAAACCCGTTGATGGCTGAGAATTTGCCAAAAATTCTATCAATGCGAGTCATTAACGCACCAGCTCCATTAGTTGGTCTCGTGACTCGAGCATCCAACAACTTCAGGATGGGATCCACATGAATCAGCTTTAACAGTTGGTCCTGCAACCCCTCCACAAATTTCGGAATCCCACACATGCCAATTCCACACCAATTGTGAATGTGCGGATGAATTCCGCAAGTCAACCCACGCGGTTCAAAACCCTAAGGTGGACGCCGATCAACGCGTAACCTTAGGTCAACGCCAGACAGCGCGTTGCAACCCACGCGGTTCAAAGCCCTAAGGTGGACGCCGGTCAACGCGTAACATTAGGTCAACGCCGGACAGCGCGTTGCAACCCACGCGGTTTAAAACCCTAAGGTGGACGTCGGTCAACGCGTAACCTTAGGTCAACGCCAGACAGCACGTTGCAACGCACGCGGTTCAAAACCCTAAGGTGGACGCCGATCAATGCGTAACCTTAGGTCAACGCCGGACAGCGCGTTGCAACCCACGCGGTTTCGAAACCCTAGGGTAGACGCCGATCAACGCATAACCCTAGGTCAACGCCAATCGGTGCGTTGCAACAAAAAGACAACATACAGTGATCCGAAACCCCAAGTCAACACGATGTGACAGGGATAGCAAGTTCAAAAGTCAACTCAATGACACGAGCCAAACTCAACCCACCAGCTGTAGACTCGAGACTCCGACGACGGCCAGACGATAAACGCAGCGCCGGAACAACTTCGGTTATTCGACAAAGCACCGGATAAACCGAAAATCGAAGGAGCCGAGAGTTGAAGCGAACCACAGGTCCCTTATGCCGACTGAAGGCTGGACCTATCATATCCAAAGTATTCCGGTCTCTTCTATAAAAGAAACGAGTCCGAAACACTTTGGAGGGGGTATCTGTAGGCGTCAAAAATTGCCGATAGGTCCCCACAAACAGCTCAGTGTTAACGAGCGACGATGAACGTCACTACCCGGTTCACAAGAGTTCAAATGACGTCGGTGAGCGCCTGAAGTGAACCGACGAACTACGTGAGCCGACAGAATCTCAGAATCACGGGGATATGGATTGACCGAAAACCCCATGATCACCTCAATTGGACCAACGCCTGCCGTGTCCCGAGCATCCCACTGATAATCTAACCATCGGGATCAACAGAGCTCTTCGCCTAAATTCCAACGCATCCGAACTCACTCAGATCCGAGTTCGGACGAAAAGTCAACGAAGAATCAACGACGGGACAACGGCAGAACAACGGTAGCACCTCGGACCAGACTGAGGCACCCAGGGGCATCCCGGCGAGGTCGAAACACCCGAGGGGTGTCTTGGCAAAGCCAAGACACCCCAGGGGTGTCTCGGCCAGGCCGAGACACCCCCAAGGGGTGTCTTGGCCCCCTATGGTCCCCCCCTCTCATTCACCTATAAATAGGGTGCCTTGGCCATCATTTGGAGGGGCTCCTGATTTTGCTCTTGGCTTGGCTCCTCTTTTGAGTTTTTTGCCTTGAGCAAGATTTGAATTTTGAAGCGGCGAAGCCCTGCCGGAGTAAGGAGTCGGAGTTTTCAAAGAGAGCGGCGAAGCCCTGCCGGATCGAGGAGCAAGAGTTCTTCATCAACTTCTTCTTCATTCCCCCTTCCTTTTCCTTGGTGTTACCCTTCGCAGGTGACACTAAGAAGAGCTAGTGTCTCATTTTAGCCGAAATATAAGCTTTAAACTTCTGAGATCTCACGCGGATCGACGAAGTTCTGTTTCTATATCCCTTCGCGGATAAACGAAACTCTGCCGGATTTTTCCGGAAAGGATCTGAAGAGTCGGCGGTCCACGGATATCAACATCCCCGTCACAGGCTAACAACCCACGCAAGCGAGACCGCACCAAACCGGGATCTCGTGTTTATTTTCGATAAAGTTGTAATCATTTGTTTTCATTTTATTCTGTTGTAACGCCTGAAGTTGTAACAGATCTCAAAAGCAATGAAAACAGCAACTTTTGACGAAAACACTATTCAAGAGCTTCAACCGCCCCGAAATCTTAAAGAGTTAATAGGCCTTCAAGGACGATTGGCTTACATCCGAAGGTTCATCTCAAATCTTTCGGGTAAATGTCAACCCTTCTCCAAGTTAATGAAGAAAGGTACTTCCTTCGTGTGGGACGAGCCGTGCCAAAAGGCCTTCGAGGAGATCAAGGCTTATCTCTTGAACCCGCCTGTCCTTGCGGCGCCAATCTTAGGGAAACCATTCCTCGTATATATACGGGCCATGGAACATTCTCTAGGCGCCCTCTTGGCACAAAACGACGATACGGGCTATGAGCAAGGTATCTATTACTTGAGCAGAACCTTGCAAGGCACCGAACAGCAGTACCTGATGATCGAGAAGGAGTGCCTGGCCTTAGTGTTCGCCATCCAAAAGATGCGACACTACCTAGTTGGCCAAACAATCCATGTCGTCTCCCGGATGAACCCCATCCGGGTCTTCATGACACAACCTACAGTACTGAATTGGCGTCTAGCCAGGTGGGCACTTCTGCTCTCACAATATGACATCCACTTCATGCCACAAAAATCAGTCAAGGGATAGGCCATCTACGATCTCATGGCTAGTCACCCACTGGGGGCGAGGACCGACCTATTTGAAGATCTGCCAGATGAACCCCCAAAGCCAATATGACCTCATCATCGGAGGGGTGGCGGATGTTCTTCGACGGCGCGTCCCGTGCAAGCATAAGCAGCTCCATTGTTGCGGGAGTAGGGGTGGTCCTCACCTCCCCGCATGGCCACGTGTTACCCGGAGCCTTTTCTTTAACAGAACCATGCACCAACAACGTGGCTGAATACAACGCGTTGTTTATAGGGCTTGAGTTGGCCAGAGAGTTAGGGCTAAAGCATCTGCAAGCTTACGGCGACTCACAACTCATCGTTAAGCAAATGACTGGCTAATATGAAGTCAGGAACGATGATCTCATCCCGCTCCACAAAGCGGCTATCAAACTAGTGGGGTCATTCGAGAGTTTCTGCATTGAGCACGTGCTCCGTTCCAAAAATACACATGCGGACGCCCTTGCATCCTTAGCGGCTAATTTGGCCCAGCCCATAGGAACGACCCAACGGGTCACAGTCACCAGCCGAAGACTCTTTCGACTAAAAGACGTCCCAGAGGCAAACGCCACCCATCAAACCCTGGATCAGCCCGATCAGGAGGATTGGCGTCTCCCGATCATTGATTACGTTCTGTACGGCATATTGCCCAAAAACGCAAAGGATCGAGAGTCTATCCGACGACGTGCCTCGAGGTTCTACTATGATTCGACCACCAAGACGCTATATCGGAGGTCATACGACGGCATGTTGCTTCGATGTCTTTCAAAGGCAGAGGCACAAGAGGCCCTACGCGAAGCCCATGATGGCACTTGTGGAGATCATCAGCCGGGACCCAAGCTTTGGGATCGCCTACGGAGGATAGGCTACTTTTGGCCTGGAATGGTTAGCGACGCGGTTGCTTATGCGAAGCGCTGCTATGAATGCCAAATCCATGCCAACTATATGCACCAACCTCCTGAAGATCTTCACCCGACGAGAGCGTCGTGGCCCTTCGAGGCATGGGGGATGGACATAGTCGGACCAATATCCCCGCCATCGGCAAGAGGCCATCGCTTCATCCTTGCGATCACCGACTACTTCTCTAAGTGGGCTAAAGCCGTCCCCTTAAGAGAAGTCAAGACCAGTGACGTGATCAAATTCATCAAACACCATGTCATATATCGATACGGCGTACCCCGACGTATCATTCATGACAACGGCACGCAGTTCGTCAGCCACGCGTTCACCAGGTTTTGCGATAAGTTTCGAATACAAAACCTGTCATCCACGGCCTACAACCCTTCGGCAAATGGTTTGGCCGAGGCCTTCAACAAAACGATCATCAAGATTTTGACCAAGCTAACTTCCACTAGCAAACGTGATTGGAATGAAAAGCTAGGCGAAAGCTTATGGGCGTATCGCATAACGGTTCGTACACCGACTGGCAACACGCCTTATTCATTGGTATACGGTTGTGAAGCCGTTTTGCCTTTAGAGATTCAGATCCCTTCCCTCCGAGTCGCCCTAGCAGCGGGGATGACGGCGGAAGATAATCACCAACGACGACTCGCGGAGCTCGAAGCGTTGGACGACAAGCGACTAGAAGCTCAACAGCACATTGAGTTCTATCAAGCCCGAATGGCCAGGGCTTTCGACAAGAAAGTCAAACGTCGAGCCTTCAAGGAGGGAGAACTGGTACTGGCCGTTCGCCGACTAATGATCCTCACCTCTAAGAAGAAGGGCAAATTTCAGCCCAAATGGGAAGGACCATTCGTGATAGAAACAGTCTATTCGAATGGAGCTTATCGCCTTGTTAAGCCGAACGGCGATAAAATCATGATGCCCATCAACGGTAAATATCTGAAGAAGTACTACCCTTAGTTCTTCTCCCCAAATTCCCATGAGTACATGAGTCTAAACTGGTCCTTACATCGTCCAACTGGTAAAAGAGGTTAAACTATGCCCTACGCTTCCATCTCTGGGGCCAAGTTCCCAGTACAGGCGAGCTTAACAGTTTAAGCAAATTCCACTTCTCGAGCCAGGTCCCCAGTACAGGCGAACTGCTCAAACTAGGCGAGACTAGCATTTCAGATGGGCTACATCAAATAGCCCGCTCGGTCAAACCTTCAAATAGTCAGGACCAGAGCCACAATCCCCCGCCAATCCTCTTCAATAGGATGACGGGACCCCCACTGTCGCTTTCGACAAAATCAACTTACTAATCCTCCTCAAAGGGATGGTAGGTCCTCAAAGTCATTCCAATCACGACCATCCCTGTCACGTTAACGAACACATCTGACAGAATTAACTTACCAATCCTCCTCAAAAGGATGGTAGGTCCCCATAGTTGCTCCAATCGCGACAAAACACCATCAGGTTAATGATCACCTCGGATGGCTGGCGCCGCTATCCCTGCGGATAGCACAGCCTAAGTAATGACTTACCATGCGATGTGTTATTACTTCGGCCGATAGTCACACTCCTACGTTCCTGAGCTATTGGGCCTATTCCAGATATCCTAACATTCCATTAGGGTGACTGATGGGTAGCGGCCTACCACGTGATGGCTCCTACAACAATCGATCGTCAGATTCCTACACCCTGAACGATCCGATTGTCGCCTACGTCATCACCCTCATGGACAACGACGATTATCGAAGGCGGCCCGACGGGCGTCACGCCCGACAGTTCCTTCAAGCGGCTACCCACCGACTGGCGAGTCAAAGATTGGGGGCATCGGTTGATCGCATGCACGATCAGCCATTCCTGGTTTTGGGCCAAGTGATTATCCCTTGATCCCACTTGATTCGCGACGCGAAAGACAGGTCTGACCTGATCCCACGTCGCAGACAGCCAAAAGCAAAGAAAAGGCCAAATGGCCAAGTCCAAGGCCTGAGCAGCCCTACCCAAAATGCTAAGTAGCGCAGGCGGGCTCAACTAAAAAACAAAACGAGCCAAGCATGTATCCACACCAGATAATAAAAGAAAAAAAAAGGAAATGATGCATGCAAAACAGAGAATAAACAAAGCAAAGGGCCACTACGGGCCAAAATTACATACATAAAGTTTAAGGTTATGATGCAACACGCATCAACCGAATTACAAAAAGAGAACTTAAACAGCGTGAGCATTACAGGAACTTCAGCAAGCTAAAAGCAAAGATCTTAGCCTTGACCGCCGCAAGATCCGCCTCACGCTGGACCCTCGCCTTCTCCTTCTGCTCCTGCTACAGCTTGGCAAAGGCCACCTCGCCGTCTTCTTCCCCCTGGCGAAGAAGTTGGAGCGCCTTGTCCACCGCCCCAGCAGCCTGGCCGAGCCTCCTCGCCTTACGCTCATGCTCCTGCAGCCTTGCCTCGCCGCGGAGAGAGCCGGCGTCCTCGAAGAAGGCGGCGTCCAAGTAGGCGTCTATCTTGTCGAGAGTCGCCTGATGCTGCTTGCGCAGACGCTTGAGCTCGGCCTCCTTCGCCTGGATCCGCTTCGTCCGCTCCTCACGCTCGAGCAGGAGACGCAGCGTGAGGGGAGGTGGCACGTCAGACGGGTCGTCGTGTGCTAGCTCCTCAAGGTGGTACATCCACCCCTCCACGCGGTGAAGTTCCCGCTCACACCTCCGTGCAAGCGAGATACCGCTCGCGTGGCGGACCTCCCTTAGACCCGCTTCCATGAGAGGAAGCGCATCATAGTACCTCCCGTCGCCCACGCTGACCGAGATGGCGATCCCTTGCACCAACCCCTCCAACCTCTGGAGGGGCTCGAATGCAGGGTGAGCCACGGGGTCCGGAGCAGAAGACCCCTGGACCGAGCTCACAGGGGAAGCAGGCGGGGTGCCGACGTCGATGACGGTGGTGGAAGAACCAACACCCTCGGAGGCTCTATGATCGGAGTCGGAGGCCATGAAGCAAAGGAGGTTACTGTAGCGGTTTTCTCCTAGCAGATTTTTCTCGAAGAGGTAGGAACTTGGCTGAAAAGATGGCAAGTACGGGAGATATATCCGAAGACGCAACGGTCAGGATCTGTCCCCTCAAGCAATCGAACGGACCAGGTGTCCTGCGATGCTTCGAGCTCAACGCCAATAAAGGCCATTCCTCTCGGGGCCCCAAACCGACCGATCGAATGAAGCCCAAGAGGCGAAGCGTTCTGTCACTTCGTCATTAATGAGCATTAACACGTCCCTAAGGCCTTAGCTGGCAAGCATTTGGGCCTGCTAGGAGACGCGTGGCACGAGTTTTCACCCACATTTTTTGAGTCTTCAACTATGGGACAGATTCGCCGCCACTTGAGTTCTGATTGTAGTACAAACTCGCTCTGATTCAGATCTGATCGCACAAAGTTTCGCTCACGACCTAAACTCGCCAGAGCCAAGTTGGGTCTGCAGCGTAAACTCGCCTTCTCGAAGTTCCGCTTGCAGTCTAAACTCGCCAGCGGCCAGATTGGGTCTTCAACACGAACTCGCCAACACAAGAGTTTCGCCCACGGCTTGAGTTTGCCAACAGTCGAAGTTAACCTTCGAGCGAACTCGCCGTCGTTCTCGTTTCACCTTCAGCAGGAACTCACCAGCATTCTAGAGAGTGGCTCATAGTGCTAATTCGCAATCACTCGAGTCTGTCTGTAGTGTAAACTCGCCTGTACAGGAGTCGAGCCTTCGACGTGAACTCGTCACCATTCGAGGAGCTTCGCCTGCAATATTAAGTCGCCATCGGCTATGCAAACAAAGCACCGAACGATGACATACTAAAAAGAGGCGTATGTAACAAGAAAACACAAACTTCATTAGAGGCTTCTAGACAGTACATTTGAAGAAAGTTATAATTTTACAACTACGAAAGCTATAATATTACATTCAAGAAGCAAAACATGCGCCCAGTTTCTAAGATAATACATTTTTATGGCTGCATAAACAAACAAGTCAGAAACAAAATGTCTTATCACAATCACGAGTCGGAGAGCTCAGTCGAGTAGGCTAAAAGAGGAAAACTCTTCTTTGGCCACTGCCACCCTTCTCGCGTGGTCCTCCCGAGCTTTGTCTTCAGCCGCCTTCCGAATCCTGTCTTCAGAGCTCGACCTGGCGGCAACATCTTTTTGGCGCAAGGCCAGGAGGTTTCGAGTTTTCGCCTCAGCGGTCTTACTGACCTTTACGACATCGGATTGAAGCCCCTTCAAATTCGTCTCCGCCTATCCCAGTTCGGCTCTCAGGCAAGCTATTGTGCGATTGAGGTCGACAATTTGCTCCTCCAACGAGTGTTGTTGACCCACCCAGAAGTTGACGATGGATTCCAAGTCCGCTATTTTTTTGGAACGCACCTCCTATTCCCAAGCTTCCTGACGCCTGATACGAACCAGGCAAGACTCCACGTCGACTTCCGGACCTTCCCGTAGCAATGTCTCTAACCTTATCATGCGTGACTCCAAAAGACGGAGCGCCTGCATGCAACGTGTAGCAAGCTGGTTTTCGCCCGATCGTCGAAAGTCGACCACGCGATCCAGGAGAGATTGCCTGAAACCGTCAAAGCTGCCCATGCCGAGATTGACAAGGGAAATCACCTGTCTCACGGCATTCTCAAACTCTTCGACGCGAGCCGCCAAGGGCAAAGAATCAGAGGAAGCAGGCTCTTGACCCGGAGCGAGCGCCGTAATGGGCGGAACCTCAAGATAGGGTTCGGTTCCCGGTTGAGGAACGGAGCCTGAGGCAGGGGAAGTCGCAGGACCTTCAGATTCATCGTCAGAAATTAGGATGGGCTCGGCCACACGCTCTTCGGCAGTTGGCGCCTCTTCTCGATCTGTGGAATACAACAACAACACAGGGAAGAGTCAATGAAAGAATACCTGCTCGACCCACGCGAAAATCGAGATGAAAAGATACCTTCGGCCACGACGGCCTCAGCGATGCCCGAAGAAGACGCCTCCTTCCTTTTCTTAGAAGCAACCCTCTTTACCTTCGGTGCCATTATGGGTACGATGAAAGGAAAGGTTGGGTTTCCCTCTGGAGAAGACAATGAAAGAAACTATAGCCTCTCTTAACAAGAGGGCAAGGGCGTTAAATACTCTAGGAAGAAAGAAAAAACCCTAGACAGTTAATCGCCACTCGATGGGACCGTTCAAGGCTAAAACAGTTGAGAAGTAAGACCGAACAAATCGGATCTTACCTGGACGGCCAGGATCCGACGGTTCCTGGACACGATCTTCAGCAACGGTCCGAACTAAGCATGATAGACGAAGAGTCCCCACTATGCTGCATTTAATGCAAAGTGACGTGCCCACGTCTTCTTGGCCGACGTGCGCATAGATCAATACATGGCCCACCGAAAGCGGAGCCTACCTGACGACGAATTCGTCACTAAGATTCCCGCGGGCCAAAACCGATTATCCCTTTGAAGCTTGAGTCAATTCCAAATCCGCCCGCGGATGAAAGCCACCCACGGAGGAAACAAGCTTACGGTAGAAATTCACCGACAGCTAAAGACCCCCCTGCAACTAAGACTTCCTGGCTAACGCATGTTAAAAAAAATGGAGCATGCACACAAGTAATAGTCGGAACAAAAGGATAATTTCATTCATAACAAGGAAATCCTATTACAGCAGAGAATCAAAAGCAAACTACAGAGCTCTCAATCGTCGTTCCGCCTCACGGATCTCCCCAGCATAGCGAAGCTTGAATCTCCGCAGAATCTCTCGACGAAGATCTTCCTCGGTGAGCACTACCAAGTCCTGGATGGTATCCTTAACCTCCTTGAGGGCTCGATCCTTCTCTTCGACGGACTCAGCGACCAATTGCCGACGAGACTCAATATCCTCCAGTTCCTTTACCACTTGCTCACGAGCCTTCTCTTGAATGGCCAAGGAAGCCTGCGCATTGGCTATAACTTGCTTTAGCCTCTCTATCTCGGAGGACAGGCGAGAGAGGCGGTTATCTGCCGTCTGTTGCTCATGGGCTGCCCGTGCATCCTCGGCCTTGGCTTGCTCCAACTCCGCGGACAACCTTGTCTCCAGGGGCATAGTCTCATTCAGACGACGACCGCGGTCTTCCACGGCCGCTCGAACTTCGTCGGAGGCGAGGTCAATGACTTTAGAACTCTCCGCGCGAAGAGTGAGCAACTGCTGAATAGCCTCCTCCATTTCTTCCAGACGTCGAAAGTATGGTTTCGTCACGGTGGCACCAAGCCTCTTGACTAAGAAGAACACATCGCGTTCGAGATCCTCCTTGAACTCCTCGAAAGGACAACTCTCCTCCAAGGCCAACTTGATGCAGTCAGCCAAGGTGTCTTGGAAGTTAACCAGGGCTCGCGCCACCTGCCTCTTTCGCGAGCGTTCTAAGGGAGAGAGGGTGGCCTCCTCTGCCGAGGATGAAGTTACGATTGAGGTACTGGTGGTCATGACCGCGGAAGCAGCGATTGGCGCCGCCAAAGCCGGTACGACCGCTGATGCCATCAGGGTAGCAGCGGCAGAATCGCAAGTCACCACAAACAAGAAAGTGGCCACCAGCCCAGTGAGGGTCCCCCCTTGAGTTGGAGACTCTCGCACCGAACGCTCACCCCCGACCGGTACTCCCTCGGAAGTGGAGGTTCCTCCTTGTTGACCCGCAGGGGCCGACACTTCCTCCTCGCTTGATAACGCCTCATGAATTGAGGCATCGTCATCCATCTCTGATTCGCCTGAATGACCCTCCCAAGAAGGAGGATCCTCCTTGCCAGTAGCTTCATAAGAAGGGCCGACTGCGGAAGCAAAAAGAAGATTGACAAATTCCCCTTCGGCTCAGAAGGATCAACAACACTAAAACCCATGCTTATCTGAATCACCGGGCCCTTTGCCGTCTCCGGTCTCCTCCTCTTTGTCCGAAGGGATAGGGATCACTCTCTCAGCCGCACCTGCTCAAATTAGACACAGATGTCAGAAGATGCAGATCCGGCTTTGTACACGAGAATACCAAAAAATTTTTACCTCCGAGTGCAGGCGTAGGAGTCGTCGAGATCTCCGCCTGCGGCCTCACATTGGATGAAGGAAGGATGTCCTTCGAAGTCGCCGGAGCCGCCCTCGGCATGGCAGAGGGTGTAGGCTGAGCAGCTCCCGCCCCAGAGGCAGTGCCGTCCTGACCATCCGCCGCTCGAATGGTCCCCACAGTTTCCTCGCGACGGGCCTTCTTGGCTACTTCCGCTCTGGAACCCTCCGCCGCCATCTCACGCTGCCGCTTGGAGAGCAGCGAACTGCTCGGAGATAGAAGGGGCATCCCCATCCGTCCCGCTATGGTGCTTTGAGCTTGCTCCAGCCGCTCGCCCGCCCGGATTAACTCGTCAGACTCTCCCCGCTCACTTTGAGGGTCCAACGGAAGACTAGGGAAGGGAGCTCGGGCCTCAGGCACCTCATATTCGTCTGGACCCATGTCGTCACCTTCAGTGTCTTCAGCCCGGTCCTCGGACAGCCACTCCTTAACGGTTTGACGCCCCCTCCATCTCGAAGTACGGAGAGGCCTTCTAGGAGGACGCCCCTACTCCGCCAAACACGAACCCTCGAACCAAAAGCCTTCGGGATTGGCGCTGGCGCCCCGATACCACCGGCAATACAGGAGGGTGTGATGCAAATCACGATCCTTCGTGGGTAGCTCAAAGCGGGCACGGGTACCGCCAGCATGAGTCCAGAACCATCCCCGAGCTCCATCCACTAGCCCTCCTTCGAAGTACAGATGGGGATTGGCGTTGCCCACGTACAATTGGTCATACCTAAACTGGCGGGCGAACCTGCAAGGGGTATACGGCTCGAGATAGCACATAGGGCCCGTTCGTAGGACATGATACCCCGGCCGAATGTTCACCAGCCAGCGAAAGGCGCCGCGCGAGAGAACTGTGTGGTGATCCGCCGTCGGCACATCTCTAAGAGACTCCCCGTATCCTCCTCCACCGAAATAAGGAAAGAAACGGCGGAAGTTGTAGTGGACAAAATGGGAAAGCGTCTTCCGCGCGTCAGGAATGTCCCTACACTTCCAAGAGCTCCTCTCCAAGCGCTCAACGAACGGAACGAACCTGTCTCCCTGAAGAGTCGCAGGGGCGCTCATCAAACATTCGCAATGGCTGACGAACCATGCCATTAAATAAGTATACGGTAGCCCCACCCTAGGGTTGAGAGTCCTGATAATCTCTCCTGCCCCCTCATCGATAGTTGACACACGGCAGAATTGGGCCGTCAGGGTGCGGAGCCCCCGGTGGATACACGCTATCATCGCCGATACCAAGGAATAAGACTTCCCGTGGGCTAAGCAAACCGCCGGATACACAACCTCCACAGGAAGAGCTTCAAAAGAGTGAGTGGGGATTACACACCTCTTTAGCCACAGCATGAGATACCCCGCAAATAAGGCCTTCCCAGATATAGGAGACTTGGCCTGATGATGGAATGAGTAGAAGACCGTGCCGGACTTAAATCCACCCTCGTCACACTCGAGAGTCAGGGTGCTTCCCTCTTCGGCTGTCCTCGCCTCCACTTCGGACTGGTCGGACTCGCCTAGCGGGAGAGCATGCTTCCCCTTGACATCGTTCCCCGGGAACAAATAATCAGCCCAATTCTTATGACTGATCCCCGGAGTCCTCTTCTTCTTCCCCTTATGATCCGATGCTCCTAAGGTATTGAGACAGATGTGATAATGGCAGAGCAACTCCCACAGAGTTTCAACCACCAAGGGGGAGTGGTCTGAAAGCTGATCAATCTCATCTTGGCCCGGGACGTACTCCTCGTAAGGAAAGTCTCCCAAAGGCAGCCCTGACACGTCGTACATCTCGTGGTGGGTTATGCCAAGTTCGTCGTTGGGGGTGAAGAATGTGCCACTTTCAGCACAGCACAGTACAGTTCCAAGATGTTGTGGAACTGAGGAGCATTAATCCTCAAACCACGTCGAGTGGCCTGAATGGCTACATACAGCTCCGAATTCTTGAGGTCAGAATTCTCAGCCAGGACGTAGTCAGTGGTCTTGGACCACCAAGTGTCGCTGCCAGGCGCGGAATATACCCACCCTAGGGCTCTGAAGTCCTTCGGAGGAAACCTCCCACCGGCTCAGAAGAAGCAATGGCGGAAAGTCTCCGCGACTGCTGTCGTCTCACCTGTCGGCAGCTCGCTGGACAGTAGGCCAGGGCACAGACCCGTCACGCATTTGCAAGAGCCCTCCACTCCATACCCGGCCGTGGAGCCTGTGAAGACGCCACAGGTGACCCCGTCCTGAGTTGGGGTCAAATCCCAGTTCATCGCTCGAGGGACCGCGAGAGACCGTAGCTCGATGATCGAGAACCCCCTCGGCATACTGGGGAGGTAATAGTGAGTCCCTTCTACTGTGCGGAACCACCTGCTCTCCTTGAGCAGCAGAACGGAAGGATCAGTCATGGCATCGCCAAACAAAAACTGAGGCTTTGGCAGCTCCGTCCTAGCGTCATCTGTCAGCGTCGCATCGGTCGTCAACTCACGCAGCGTCAAATGGTGACCGTCTGTAACTCTCTTTGTCAAGCCATGTGGCATGTCAGCGGTGAACGAGGGCACCGGAGCCAAAGAGGGAAATCGAGGAGGCGCCGTATGACCCGTACCCCCGGCGAGGCCAATGGCAACACCTTTCGGAAGAGCCTCATCAGAAAAATTCGCTGCAAGAAAGAACCAACAAATCAGTTCGAAATCCGCCAGGGGTCAAATCTGCCTAACAAAGACGAGACATGGTCATGCGCGCTACATTCGCCTTTATCGGATAGAATTCGAACTCGCCAGACCAGAAAACAAGTTCGCCTTCACAACAATAAGGGCCAATTTCCGCCCAAAGGAGAAGAAGGAAAAGGGGCGATTTTTACTAGAAAAAATATATAATAAAAAAAATGGGAGAAGATGACGGGTTCCATCAGGGGAGACAAATGACACTCGTTCGCCCAACCCAACACCTATAACCGACGCACGGTCATCAGAAGGACCCCGTGACTTACCCAAATGCGGCTCCAGCATGCGAAGGGGCGCGCCGGTGGAGAGACGGTCAGAAAAGCGTCTGGGGCCTTTTCCCTTCGCAATACTTATCTTGTATTGATAATGGAGATCACATGAAATGTCATGTCTAGATAAAAACCCGGTTTATACATATAATACTTATCTTGTTTGATGTTGTGTTTGACATGCATGACTTCAAGGAAAATTTTGTTTCTTGATCACCTAGTTATTATCCAATAGGAGAGACTGTGCATGAAGACGACTCCTGTTAAAAATATGATTTATAAGCGTGCTTTCATAGCATGGCTATGCTCTCGATATCGACATCCCGATATGAGATTTTTCCTTGGCTATTACTATTATAGCATCGACTAGATGATGCACCCATCTTGATTAGACATGTTCTGGGTCACGGTTATTTTCATAGTTTACAGAAGTCGTTCCACGATAATTCTGTGGTTAGTACATAACATTTCATGCACAGTTACTTAAAATTTAACCGACAAACATGGGGTTCTAAAAAGGGGAATTGGATGGAGAATATAACATGTATATAAGCGGGTGTGCGCATTCTTGATATCCTGGTACATATATAAGAACTAAGGGCCCATCCTGACTTGAAGCCGTGTTCCCGGGACGGTTTACGGGAAACCGACTTATATACATGAAATATTCTTTTCTAATTCAAATAACATCTAAAATATGAATGATGTGTTATATGCTTTGTGATATTTTTGGCATAAATGACGTGTCCTAGATGAGGTGTTGGGATGTATTTTTATTACTTATTTATAGGATTTTGGGAGTTAATATTTAGCGATTTACAATTTGAGATATACGGTATATACGAGGGTTTCCTTGTTTGGATTATTCTCTTGACGTACTCATCTCATGTTGTGGGCTTCTAAATCTTAACTCCTTTTAGTATAGGGTATAAGATATGTGATTGAGGTGGATCATGATTAATATCTACAATTAGCAATTTTTCCCTCGTCCTTTTTAATTGAGTTTTCACCTTATTTTGGATTGATAAGATTAGCATTTCTTTTATCACTGAAAATTTAGAATTTATCTTTTCTTTATATCTACCACTTATACTTACACTGCATACTTCTTCATTTTACATGCTTGTTGGGAGTTTTCTGACTCCCCTGGGGTTTGCATGCCCCAGACTTGGGAATTGTTCTTTCTTCGCAGGACCAAGAGTACTTTAAGAATTAAGACCAGTGATAGTGATCACCTTCTCTCTCTTCACTCTCTCAGCTTCAGCTATGGAGTCTTTCTTGTAACCACTTGTGGTTCCAGACTAAGATGTATTTTCCTCTTTCCTACTTTGAATAGTTGTGGACATGTAAGAGAACTTGTCTTTTCAGAGTTTTCTTTATCTATCTAGTTCCTTTGTTTTTAGTTACATGCTCTATGTAGTAGTTCTTTTAGCAATATATTTGTATACAGGATAATCCCGAGGCGTGAATGTAACCGTATGGTTGCATTGCCCACCGAGTCACGCTCCAAATTATTACAGTTTTGGACCCGGGGCGTGACACCTGCTGTGGCTCAGGTGGGGCCTGCTGGGGCTCTGCCTGAGCGGCCGTTCTAGTGCGGGGTCTCCCACGTCCTGCCATCTCTCTAATCATAAGAAAAAATAAAGTTCATGAGTCAAAGTAGACGTATATTCTATTCATACATAGTACAGCACAATATGATTTTCACATCACATAATATTTACGCATATACTTTAAGCAAAAATAGTTGTCATAAAAAAAATTTCTCAAAATTTTGAGATATACGCATATATCGTCTTCACTCATACTAGGAAATCCTTAGTGGACTCTACACATGAATCCTAAGAAACTCTAACCTAGCTCCATGACTCAACACAGGATGATCCTAGGGATTCTGGAACTAGAGCTCTGATACCAACTGTGACGCCCCTGGGTTCAAACAAGGCTGCAGTCCGAGGTGAAACCAGAAATGTCAAACCTACCATGCACCACACCGTGCAATAACATGTTTCACCATCACAATTTCTATCTCTCTAGTGGAATCAACAACAGGTGTAGTACAAAGCAAGTAAAAGATTTTACAACAAAAACTTGATGAAATGGTAGAACATCGAATTAACACATCTCATCAACCAAATAAGCTGGAATACATAGTCAAAACTAAAATGAATAACAACAATCTGAAGATCTCAACATGTCTCAAGATACATAATATCTGATATAGGAAATAAGGCACACAGCCTTTACAGCTCTAGAATATAGACCTCTCTAGTCTGAAATGTCTCAAGTGGAGTACAAAATAAATTACATCTAATAAGAGGATAAATAGACACTAGTAAGAGTCGTCCTCAACCTGCGACTCTCCGGGCTCCTGGCTCGTTACCTGAAAGGGGGAGGGACAACGAGCGTCAAAGCGCTAGCGAACAACATCACAACTAACCTCAAGGGATAGGGCTCGTTGTATAAGAAAATACAGTTAATACATAATAATATAAATCATTTACACAAACATTAATAGGTTTTAGTACTTAGGGAAATACAACACGAGCATAGGTACGTCGAGCGAAATAATCCAAACAAGGAAACCCTCATGTATATACCTTGTATCTCAAATTGTAGATCCCTAAATACAAAACCCAAAATTTGGTATCAAGAACAGTAAAGAAAAGAATACATACTCATCTCTACCAGTAAAATGTAAATATGGCGAAACTATAATAGGTGTCATGAGCGACCTAGGTAGCTATCATATCCCAGCCTAATACAATATGTCATGTACCCAACTTGGTTAAATAACATGCTCAAGGTTTAGCAAAAATCTAAAACATGATTGAAATGGATTATAGTCTAACACGAGGACTCTAATGGATTATAGTCCAACACGAGGACTTAACATGGATTATAGTCCAACACGAGGACTGTGTTTATGAACCATGAAATACTAGTAGTAAAGTTATACATGTTCTACTCTTGTACATGCCTCGCTATACGAATCTAAGCTTGTGTCAGAAAAATCATCTCATATCTGTAGATGAAATCATAAATACTGTAATTTAATACCCTGTAAACAAGGCAACATTCTCATGTTCAACAAAAGCTCTACAAGATCCTCGATCACATATGAACACTGTATGAAAGTATAAGCACAGTAGATGATCAAGCAGAAATACAAACAAATAGGAAAAACTCCGATGGGTCGACTCATGATCAGCTATGAGTCGACTCAGCAGACACTTATGAATAACAGGAATTAACTCCGTGAGTCGACTCATGACAGTCATGGGTCGACTCAACCTGATGAGTCGACTCATGATGAGTCATGAGTCGACTCATGATGAGTCATGAGTCGACTCACGGGCTGCGAACAGGAAAATTCACAACTGCAGCTCAACCATCTCGTTCCATACTCCCTCTATACTGATCTCCACCTCCATAACTATTAATTCTGGACTACGAGGTAGAGATAAATTCATATATAGCATGAGCAATGAACATTAGCATGTTAGACCTAACTTTTGACTCCTAAACATGAGTGAAAACCTTTAATCAAAATAAAAACTCATATTTGTTATTCTTAAAAATATTTCCAGATCTGGGTTTTCTTCAAAAACATTGTTGGTGAGGATTTAAAATCTGAAACACATGATTTCTAGCATTCACCCTAATAAGAATATTGATTTATACTTGAAAATAAGTCTTAGGCTCAATAAAACTCAAGAAAAACATTTATAAATTGTTCAAAGCATGGGAGAAGGATTGGGCGAGATGTTACTCGCCTCAGAAGTGATGATGAACAGTCCCCTTCGCTGCAATCCTCAAAAAGCCGCTGAAAATCCCCAAAAATCGCCCAAGAATACCCAAAGAGTATATAAAATATACAATAAAGCTCAATACTCATAAACATAAATATACTCACATATTTCTCCTCTTTTTGCAACATCAAAAATGGGGATATAAAAGAAATAGGAAAGCGAAAGCTCCCCCTATCTATAAGCATAGTGAGTATAGAAATAAATATTAGAGAATAGTTCCCCCTATCAGAAAGCCTTAATGAATATATGCAATGATGACCAAGACAAACATATGTGAGTAAAAACATAAATGAGAAATATGCTAAATATAACTCACATACAATACGACCATGAGAACACATATAGATATATCAATATGAAAAAGTGTGTCTCAATATACAAACATAAAAACAATGTTTAAATAGATTAGTGAAATCAAAAGAAAGAAAAACATGATAATCATGAAAAAAGTTTTCAAATGAAAGCATTTCAACCAAATGAAATCATAAATCACAAGTAAATCATAAAAGAAGTAAATCAATATCAAAATGGCAAGAGAGGCAACAATATTAAGCTCTTGAGCTTCTTTTAACCCATATAAACATTTTTAGCACCCGGTAAACATGATTTGGGAAATAAACACTCAATAAATCTAGGGGTTGATCAAACACAAACCTCTCATGACAATGAAAGCCAAAAAATCATGAAAACAAAAGAATTGTCCATAAAATTGTTTTCAAAAAAAAATATGTTTTTCAAAACCAAGAAATGAAAAATGAAAAACAATAAGAATCTTGGTTTAAAAAAAAGATCAAACTTGTTTTGGTACCTAATTACTCTTAGTACCTAAGAATCTAGGGACATGACCCCTACCATTTAAGCTCAATGTCCTAGGGTTATGATCCCTTTTGGGCGCATGTGGTGCACTAACACGGTCAAAACAATAATCACTCAAATAACCCTTTCGATTGTAATATGTGCAATGAAAGAGATCCATTTATTTTTGTGGACCATTAGCTCATGCACGAGAAATATTTTTAAACAAACGTGGTCTATTTGAAAAACTTGGCAAGTTTGAATATTTTCTCAAATCAAAATAAAACTTTGCCAAATGACCAAATCTACCACAAACATCATAATTAAAACATATGGTCTACTAGAGGCATTTGACAAAAAAGGAATCCTTTTTCAATTTACAGCAAAAGTTTGCCAAATGGCGACCACAAAGATCACATTTAAACACATGAATATTCTTATGATAAACTTTATGAGTGTGTGCATGCACATGTGTGTGTGATGAAGCTTGATGGGATGCACAAGTATGATTAGTCATGATGGATTTTTGGGCATTATAACAAAATTTAGTAAGATGGCCTTTACGGCCGCAAATAGTACACTTATAAACTTTGTTATACATGTGTGCATAGTGTGTAGGAGTCTTAGAAGAATTTACACGGGACTTTGCACACAAGTCCATAAGCTTATTATTATTATCAATGCATGTACTAAGGGTTGAATCTAAAGATGATATGTGGTACTTAACATGATTCAACTCATTTACTTTCACAAATGCATTGTTATTAGAAGTAATATATAAGTGTTAGCAAAAGAACTAACTTTATTTTTCATGTTCTCTACTTCTAATATGGCATTATTTTTATCATGAGTTAAGCTAGTCATAGATGTGGTTAATTTTTCATTTTCCAAACTTAATTTCTCATTGTTTTCTTGTAATATTACATTCTCTTTAGCAATGACATCAAGTTTGGAAGCAAGCGACTCATGATCAGATTTTAAGCTAATATGCTTGATTTTTAAATCAGTAAAATTATTATGCAACTAGTGTAGGCATGCATTAACCTATCATATACACATGCGAGTTCATTGATAGATAAATCATCATCGGAATCGGACTCGCTTACCACACTAGAGCTATCGCCTAGTGGCCGTGTGCATGATGCTCTACTATTACTTGAAGTCGATTCTATCACAACGCGTCGAATCTCCTCCAAGTTTTCTTGATGTGCTTCAAAAAGTTTTCATATTGTCTAAGCACTATCAAAATTAGCAAGTTCGGTAAAAAATACATGGTTCAAATGCGTTAAGCAAAAATTCTAACACTAACTTGTTTATTGTAAACATTCTTTTATCATGATTGCTCCACTTGAATTTCTCCAAAGTGGGCACAACATAAGCACTATCAATAACTTCCCATAAAAAATCGATATTTTTAGATTTAACAAATATTTTAAATCTAAAGCGTTATTGAGCATAAGGAAAATTTCTGTATTTTGGAGCAATATTAACATCATAGCCTAAACACGGTGCAACATGTATATCCATAATTAAAAAATATGCAAGCAAGATACAAATAGTCTAAAACTAGATTATCACAAATATGAGAACAAGGAAATTTGACTCTAGGCGATTAAGCCTCTAATCAAGAGCATTGGTCAGCCCAAATGGTAAGATAAGAAACTCAAAAGACCCAATTCGAGTCAAAAATGGTGGTTTTAGGAATATCCTTTTACCGCACTCACAACTGGAAATAACTCAATCTTTGCAAAATGATGTGCTCCCCGCAGCTGGTCGAACAAGTCATAAATCCTCGATAGTGGATACCTGATCCGGATAGTAACTTTGCTTAACTCACGATAATCAATACATAATCGCATGTTAAAGTCCTTCTTCTCCACGAAGAGGACATGTGCTCCTACGAAAAAGACTCCGAGAAATAAAAACCCTGAGTTAACAACTCATCTAGCTGAGTCTGTAGTTCCATCATCTTAGCGGGTATCATACGATAGGGTGCTCAGAATATCGGTACGGTGCCTGCTGCAACTCGATGCAGGAAAACAACCTCTCTCATTGGAAAAAATCTCGGTATGTCCTAAAAGACATCCAGATACTCTAAGACGACTCCGGTCTCGCTCAAATCGGTACCCCAATTCTGTATCATCATCTCCTCGACGTATACCAAAAATGACACTGCATTCTGGTTACCCTATGAGTTTGCTACTATGTATACAAACCCAATGAATGCTCACAAGCAGACTATTTTAGCAAAACAGTTAATACTAATATTGTAGGATGATAACCATTCCATACCAAGAATGACATCGAAATCCGACATCCACAAAATGACTAGGTCAAAGATGAACTCAAACTCATCTAGACTGATGACACATCTCCTACATATACTCTCCAATAGGGACACCTCCCCTAGAGGAGTAGATTCTGATAACGGAACATCTAAGTGATGTGTGACTAATTGAAATCTATACATGAAGGCATGAGGTATGAAATAATGCGAGGCTCCTGAATCAAACAAGATTCAAGCTGGAAAAGAATTTACTATGACAACTCTGCTCGCACTATGATCACGTGGTACGACTACATAAACTCTATCGGTGGCTGGCGACTGCTGTGCTATCGACGGTGGAACGTATGGGTCCATCTGACCCTGATGAATACTCTCAGTAGCGCAATTCTGGGCTATTGTCCCCTAAATCCTCGGAATAACAGGAAGTACATCTATCCTCCGATGCTGGCTGTAACTACGGCCTTGAGACTATTGACCCTGACCTCTGTCATGCTGGTCTCCTGCTGGTGTACTACGACAATCCTTCGCTCTATGTCCGATCATGTTATATTGTATCATGTATCCCAAATCTTACGCTGCTGTGGTGCTCTTGAATCATTTTGTGCTCCCTTCTAATATTATTCTTGTCATTGGTGGTAAAAAAAATCCTTACCCCTCTAGATCCCGCAATAGGCCTTTGCCTTTGTCATTGTCATCATGCTGGTCTTGATTTCATAATTAACTACAGACATATCTCCCTGCTTTAATCAAACTAGCTCTAACTACTTGTCGAAGAAGTAAACAAAATTCTCCCAAATAAGTGATATTCTCTGCTCCGGCAAAAGTCTGAAGCGTTGCTATCCTTTGCTGCTATTCACCAGTGATATCCACTATGCTGAATATATTTAACCTCTAGTCTGGTACTGAGTCGACGTTAAGAAATTTTTCACATATTCCTTTTTATTTATAAGATGCACAAGAATCTAGTATGCCCTACACTATGGTGTTCTCAGTGTCATATATCTTTCTTATTCTCACAGAGCCAAGCTTCATGCTCTGCGGCTCTATTAATAGTTGGCTGTGATGATGATATAATCATTAGTATTACCTCTTCAATAGGCACAACTGGTACAATGGGTAGTGGATCTCTAGAAAGTAGTACTGCTAGCGGAAATGGATACGCCTCTCACTCCTCAAGTGCTCCAAAATCTTGCTACAAACGGTGCCATAAAGTCGATTGGATACTATGGAGAGCCTGCTGCGTCTCGGGCTCTGATTGTCCAGTTCTCCAGGTACGAGTTTTACCTCGACCACATCCTCTTCCCGACATTTATAATATCGAGAGGAGAGCTTATAAATCATAGTAGAAGAGGTCATAAATATATATATACATAACATAACATATCACATAGTATTCACGCAAGTACTTTTCAATCAAAGTAAGTTAGTCATAAAAAAATTTGTACTTTTTGAATATACGTATATAACGTTCTCACTCATTTTAGGAATTCCTAGCAGACTTTATACATAAATATGAATCCTAGGAAACTCTATCCTAGCTCCACAATATGACACAGGAATGATCCTAAGGATGCTGAAACCTAGCTCTGATACCTACTGTGATGCTCTAGGGTTCACATAGGGCTGCAGTCCAAGCTAAAATCCAGATTGTTAATCCTGCCAAGCACCAAACACCATGCTATGACATATTTCACCATCACAGTCACTATCTCTCTAGCGGAATCAAAAAATAGGTGAAGGTACAAAACAAGCAAATAATAAAAGTAGTACAAAATCAGATATGCACAGAAGAAGTATATCAATAAATGAGCCCAACTAAAATAGAATAAAAATATATTTGAGTCTGAAATAGATCACAACACAATGAGTCAAATGATATCGCACTAAGGCACTCAGCCTCTACAAAATGAATACAACTCTAAAGTCTGAACAATGAACATAACTATACAGTAGAGCTTCAGCTGCTAAGACTGTGCGACGGTGATTATGCTAGAACTTCACCATCCTGTGGCTCTTCGAAACTCTGATTTACCTAAAAGAGACAATTTGAATAAAAACAACAACAACAAGAGCGTCAGAGCGCTATAGCAAGATCACCTCCATCCACCCCTAGGGGAAGGGCTGCTAGATGAAATGGAGGCTCTACCTATTAAGCATAGTGTAACAATCAAAATTTTTCGATACGTATCTAATTATTAAATTGTTATTTTTCAAAGAGTTTACCCAATCTCTATGATTTTTAGTAATGTATAATAATAGTGGTTATTAATTTTTGGGAAATTATAATTACAATTGTTATGATTATGTACATAGTATTTAGTTGATATTACTAATAATTGGTTAATATTATTAATTGTTTAAATTATTACTATAACGGTATTCTTATGTATATGGTAATATATCCCCAAATCTCATTCTCTCTCTCCTTAAAAATTCCCACGTCCAGCTCTCTCTCTCTCCACTCATCTCATTCTCATTTATTTCTCTCTCCACTATTTTCCTAAACGGCCAAATCTCCCAAAATATCCCCATCTCCTTTAATCACTCCCCATAAGGAGTTATCTCTCCTCTTAATACCTTCTCTCTCTCTCTCTCTTCACCCAGTTCTCTCTACTTCCTCCCCAAGAGAACTCTGGCCACCCAAGCCCACTCCGTCCAACTCCCCAACCCGCCGCCTTGGAGCCTCCACCGAGCCGCCGGCTCCCCCCTTTCCTTCGCCGCTTCTAGCCGACAACCGCCGTCCACAGGCAAAGCCCCTGAACTCCGACGAGGTCCAAACCCAACCGAGGTCTTCACCGCCGTCCCTCCATCACAACGACCAGCCTTCGCTCACCAACAACCCCATCGAACCCGTTGAGCCCCTCAGTGATGATAACCATCATCGACGCCGTCCCCAAACATCGCCATCACCCTCTCGACGGCAAGCATTTTTGTCTTGCTCTTTGTTGAACTCATTTTCATTATTATTATGCAAGCATCTTTCCTCAAATTTCTTTTTTTTCTAAATTTTTATCTTCATGCCAACATTTTTCCCTACATCTTAGGATTTTCTTAGTTAAAATTTTTGTGGGGTTTTTGCCTTGATTTATAAGCTTAGCCCTTTCTTTATATATTTCATAAATCATATAGAGGTAAGTTTTCGTTGTAAATTGATGGATGGCATTCGTAGTAAATAAGTTAATGGCATTAGCTGTAAATAAGTTGATGGTATGAGTTGTAAATAAGTTAATGGAATAATCATATAGAGGTAAGTTTTCGTTGTAAATTGATGGATGGCATTCGTAGTAAATAAGTTGATGGCATGAGCTGTAAATAAATTGATGGCATGAGTTGTAAATAAATAAAAATCTATGACTAAATCGTTAGGGTTTCTTGTTACTTCACTCCACAGTTAACTATAGTACACATTATTATTATTATTATTATTATTATTATTATTATTATTATTATTAT
>BQKN01000954.1:28076-46841 GCA_022839385.1 Asparagus kiusianus
ATTATTATTATTATTATTATTATTATTATTATTATTATTATTATTATTATTATTATTATTATTATTATTATTATTGCTTACATGTTGCTTGGTTATAAGTTTTTTTAGTTTCTATTTTATTTTTTTTAGTAAATCATCTAATTAATCAGAAGTTGCGCCAGTGATAAAATGAATCAGGTATTTAGCCATTCATGTAAATCATCATTCGATGTCAATGTATACATCAAATAACGAACATGTTTATATTACTTAGTTAGGCATATGTTACGTGTTTGTCATATCATATTTATAAATATATTTCCGCACGCATCTTTGTAACAAATCAATTTTTATGTATGTATAATGAACTTAACTCATGACCACATGACGACTAACAAAATATTGAATAGATGAATAATTATTATTATTATTTTTCACGTGTCTTCTACTTCTATCTTAGCTGAGGTTTTGAAGGTCATAATGATGATATTGTTTGGTTTCTTGATGCTTTTTGGATCACTGGATGCTATGTTTAATCACCTAGTGATTTTGATAGGGTTGACTGTGCATGAAGACGATTTCCGTCAAGAACTATGATTTTTAAACGTGTTATCATAGCATGGCTATACCCTCGACATCGATATCCCGATGTGAGGAGTTTTCCTTGATTATTACTATTATTACTATAGCATTGACTAGACGATGCACCCCTCTTGATTAGACATGTTTTGGACCACGGTTATCTCTCATAGTTTTACGGAAGCCGTTCCACGAAATCTCTGTGGTTAGTGCACAACATTTCATGCATAGTTACTTAGATAAAACAGACAACATGGGGTTTATAAAAGGGGAATTAGACGAAGAATATAACATGTATATAAACGGACATATGTGCATTCCTGATATCCTGAGTTATATATATACATGGGCCAAAGAGCCAATTCCTGACTTGAAGCCGTGTTCCCGGGACGGTTTACGGGGAACCGATTTATATACATGAAAATATTCTTCTCTAATTCAAATAACATGTAAAATTAAGAATAGTGTGTTTTTATGTTTTGTGATAGTTTTGACATGCACGGTATGACCTGGATGAAGTATGGGTGATGTATAGGAATATTGTTGTGTATAGAATTTTGAGAGTTAATATTTAGCGATTTACAATTTGAGATATGTGGTATATACGAGGGTTTCCTTGTTCGGATTATTCCCTCGACGTACTCATCTCTCATATCGTGGGTTTCTAAATCTTACCTCCTTTTAGTATAAGGTATAAGATGTATGCTTTAGGGTAGACCTTGTTTGATATTCATGTTTAGAAAATTTTCCTTTATCAACTTTAACTGAGCTTTCATCTTATTTTGATTTATAAGAGTAGCAATTTCTTTTATCACTAGAAATTTAGAATTTATCTTTTTTTTATATCTACCACTTATACTTACACGTGCACAATTTCCTCATTTTACATGCTTGTTGGGAGTTTTCTGACTCCCCTGGGGTTTGCATGCCCCAGACTTGGGAATTGTTCTTTCTTCGCAGGGCTAAGAGTACTTTAAGGATTAAGACCAGCGGCAGTGATCACCTTCTCTCTCTTCACTTTCTCAGCTTCAGTTTTGGAGTCTTTCTTGTAATCATTTGTGGTACTCCAGACTAAGATGTATTTTTCTCTTTCCTACTTTGAATAGTTGTGGACATGTAAGAGAACTTGTCTTTTCAGAGTTTTCTTTATCAATCTAGTTCCTTTGTTATTTCAGTTACATGCTCTATGTAGTAGTTCTTTTGGTAATATATCTGTATACAGGATGATCCAGAGGCGTGAATGTAACCGTATGGTTGCATTGCCGACCGAGTCACGCTCCAAATTATCACGTTTTGGACCTGGGGCGTGACACATAGTCTACCTAGATCATTTTCCCCATATCTAGTGAAGTTAATGTATAGACACCAACAATATGAGATGTAGTACGTCGAGTGAAATAATCTAAACAAAGAAACCCTCATATATATACCATATGTCTTAAATTGTAGACACTAAACATTAACATCATACTAGAGACAAACAATCTAATGAAATTTATAATTAGAAACCCACAACATGAGACTAGTACGTCGAGCGAAATAATCCAAATAAGAAAACCCTCATGTATATACCATATGTCTCAAATTGTGAATCGCTAAATATTAACTCCAAAACTAAGAATAAAAAAAATACAAGAAAGATGATACAGGAAATGCTACATCATACATCTCCAAAAATGTCCTATCAACTCCTCATACTACCCTTAGTGGGCAAAACCGATATCGATATACTATCTCGTATAACTAAGTTGTGAAATACCTTCACAATGGATCGTATCGATGATGTCAATATTCACCTATACTTAGGTTATTTATCAAATCGTTCTTCTCTAGAATTCTTCAACCCATCGGACCCTTATACGGACCAGTAAATAGATATGTCAAATCATTGCACTCCCGTGCGAACCAATAACTAGATATATAAGTACATCACACTCCCGTGCGGGCTGATAACTAAGTATGTCAATTCATCGCACTCCCGTGCGGACCGGTAACTAAGTATAATAACTCATCGCATAACCATGCGGACAGATAGTTAGGTATATCAACCTCTGCGTATCTTTGTGCAGACAAGTAGATAGGTATATCAACCTCTGCGGATCTTCGTACGGACCAATAGATAGGTATATCAACCTCTGTGCATCTTCATGCGAACCGATAAAGAAGTATAGTCCATCTGCTGTCTTATTGCAGGACCGACTAAAGCACTCGGAGTGTAGCCCATCCATGGTCTTATTGTGAGACCTGACTAACTCTACCCAACCATTTTAATTATAATTATATACTATAATAGATGTTACTCTTAAACTGTTTGAAAGCCCCAAACGATGTGGTCATACGTACTCGAACCCCATACGTGTACTCCTTGAGCTACGCATGAATTATTAGCTCAACATGCAACAAAAGTATGTTAACACAACATAATCTAAGTGTACGTGCACATATCTCTGTGTGCGTGTCCATATCTAGTGTTCACCATCATCCCAGGTGTTAAACAACTCTTAAACATGTTATTATAATAGTACGAGATCAAGAACTCTCTCGAAAATCAAAATAATGTCGAATAAAACATGCACGGCCAAAAACAGGTGTTGGCAGTCGACCGCAGCCTTGCGTCGGTCGACCGCGACAGGGTCCAGGGGTTGGCCAGGCTTCTGCCTGGCTCACAGTCTCATTTGCGGTGTACTAACTCACAATCTCAGATGTGTAAACAAAAAAATATTTTATCATAATTCCTTAGGGATACTCACATATGTATAATAACATATTCATGATTATAAGTGTAACATCAAGTGGCTCAAATTCCGCAACACATTTCAAAACGGCACAAACCAACTCAATAAGAAAACTTAAAAAACAGTATGGACTTATGTTAGTAAAAAGAGCATATCTTTCTCTAGAAAAACTATTTCTATTAATGTTTTTTTGTTTTTAAAACTATATTCACACATCTTTCAATTGACATAAGTTTGGTTCAGTTTGGAGTTCATTTGTTATCCTAAATCTCCAGCTAAACATTATACATGTGCAACAATTTTTTTGCAGGATATGTTGTTAGTAAAACGAGCATATATTTCTCTATACAAACTATTTTTAAGAATGCTTTTCTGTTTTGAAACCTAGATTCACATAGATTCCATTTGAAAGTAGTTTGGTTAAATTTAGAGTTTATTTGATATATTAAACTCTTAGTTAAAACTTATATAAGTGTAGCCGTTTTCTGCAGAAAATATATCATTAGTAAATCTCTTTAATTTCTCATATAAAAACAAAATTTTGAAGAACCCTAATGATCATGATCATAAAACTATCATAAACAGTAAGAAACCTATATAGATCTAACATTTGTTTAAGATCTAATAACAAAAATCCAATCTTTTCACATTTGATTAATATCTAAGCATCATATTAAACATATTACTTCATAAAACCATGTTTTAAACTATGGATAAGGTTTGGATGTAGATGATCTAACCTTAATCTCATGTGCAAGCCTCTGAAACTAACAACAAGCAATTCACAAGTGAAAACAACCCGTTCTCCCTTGCCACACATCGATGATCTCACCCTCGTGTCGGTGTTGTGCTTCACAAAGCTCTCAAAATTCATAAGAAAAAGATCTAGGGTTTTTTAGGGTAGAGGGTGGCTGCTAGTGTTCATAGATGTGATAAAAGAGAGGAATTTTCATGAAAAATATAGGTATATATAGAGGCAAACCCGAAACAAACCTGTTTGACCCGAACCAGAAAACCTAGTCTGACTAGGAAAACTATCTTTGGTATTTTGGCCGTAACTTCTCATCCAACCTCAGAATTAGGTGATCTAAGATTTTTTGGAAATCTATTGAAGAGACCTATAATTTTGGTCTTTTATATTTGTCCAAATTCTAACTTCATCCGTATGTAAAATATAAAAACTCTTAACTGGTTATTTTTCCTAGATTTCTCTTCGTGCATGTTTTGTGCATTTGCACTCATATATTCACAAATATACATTTAATTAATCTCAAATCAATTCTTATCATACTCAAACATAAAAATATGTAATTTTTCACCATATAATATATTATTATTATTTATCATAAAATATTTAAATTTACGGGGTTTTACATTCTTCCCCCCTTAAAAGAATTTCGTCCCCAAAATTCTACAATCGTATCTTAGAGATCCATAATATGAGAAAAGCACAAAGAGAGGATAATCCAGACAAGAAAACCCTCCCATACATATCTCGTACCATTAATCCCTAGATATGAATTACTAGCAATATCTATGCTTAACAATCTAAAATGCGAATACTCCCACTTAAACCCTAACTAAACAGAACTAGTACGTCGGGCGAAAAATCCAAACAAGGAACCCCCATATATATACCATGTGTTTCGAATGATTAGGAGCAGTGTTAATACCCCCATACTAGTGTAAAATATAAATATGACCATTTAGAAAATTAAAAATCATAAACATCAATAAGCTATAACCAAATCAATTTACCCACTCGAACAGTTGTGGGTAGTTGCGACGCATATCCTCCTCGCGCTCCCAAGAAGGCTCCTCGGATCTTTTCCATTTCTATTGAAGTTTAACTTAAGGTATTAATTCATTTCTAAGCCTCTTGTCCTCTCTAGCAAGAATACAACCAGTGATGTCCACTGTAGTTAAATCTATCTGAAACTTAAATTCTGGTGCATCAATCACCCTCTGTTGCTCCTCATCGCGCAATTGCTTCTTAATCATCGAAACATGGAAAACATCATATATACTCGACATCAATCTGGAAGATCTATCTGATACAAACGGCTCAAAAATGTTCAACTCTCATGAACGGACCAATATACCTCGGGGTAAACTTTCCCCGTCTACCAAGTCGCTGAACTCATCGACGATATTTTCAATAAGACATAGTCTCTAATCTAGAACTCTAGCGATTGTCGTCTCTGATCTGCGTAATTCTTCCGACGACTATGCGCTGTAAGAAAGCGTTCCCGAATCTCTGCTACCTTCCTTGTAGTCCGCCTCACAAGCTCCTGTCTAAGCAATAAACTGTCATGTGATTCTGCCTAACAAATATGCGATCTACAAGGCCTTCCGTACCATGCCTTATACGGTGTCATGCCAACAGTCTAAGCAATAAACTGTCATGTGATTCTGCCTAACAAATATGTGATCTACAAGGCCTTCCGTACCATGCCTTATACGGTGTCATGCTAACAGTCTATGATAAATGTTATTATAAGCAAACTCAATCAATGGGATATGATCCTCCCAGCTTTCCTGCAAATCTATAATACATGTACGCTACACACTTGGTTTTACTCTCTCCGTTTGTTCATCCGTTTGCGGCTGGAAAACACTATAACATCACAACTGACTACCGAACAAATCCTAGAAGCTCCTCCAGAAGTGTCTCTTCACATCTTTGTACGCTTTCCTTGTGCCGGGATGCACTGTATATCTGGTACGATGCGCCTTAACTGTCGCGAAATATAAGCCATACCCTCCGGGTCTGCATCAAAACACCTCCTAGTCCTGCTAATGATGTGTCCACATAAAAGACAAATGTTGTATCACTACTCGAAAAAATCAATATTGTTACTATAGTCTATCTAGTCTTAATAGTCTCAAAGGCTTCCTGGCACCACATGCCCAAAGCAAACTATACACCCATCTTTGTAAGGCATGTAAGTAGTATCACAATCTTTGAAAAGTCCTGAATGAACTTTCTCTTATACTCTACCAAAACTACGAATCTTCGTAATGGTTCTTAGCGGCTCCCAATCAAGTACAGCCTCAACAATGGCTGGATCCACGAATATGCCTTTCTTGCTGATGATGTGGCTTAAAAAAATCTGACCTCTGATAGCCAAAACTCGTATTTGCTAAACTCAGTGTATCACTGATACCTCCAATCTCGACTGTTTGTAATGCCCGCAAATGTCAATAGTAGATGCTGCTCGTGTTCTGCCTCCGATCTCGAAAAGATAAGAATGTTGTCGATAAAACGACCACGAACTGATCCCAACATGGATGAAAAACCCGGTTTATCAAATCCATAAATAACCGCGGGTGCATTGGTCAGCCCAAATGGCATCACAAGAAACTCAAAAGACCCATATCGAGTTAGAAAATGTGGTTTTAGGAATATCCATTTACCACACTCGTAACTGGAAATAACTAGAACGAAGATCAATCTTCGAGAAATGTTATGCTCCCCACAGCTGGTCGAACAAGTCATAAATCCTCGATAGTGAATACCTGATCCGGATAGTGACTTTGCTTAACTCACGATAAGCAATACATAATCGCATGTTACAGTCCTTCTTCTCTACGAAGAGGACCTGTGCTCCCACGAAAAAGACTCCAACAAAAAAAAACCCTGAGTTAACAACTGATCTAGCTGAGTCTGTAGTTCCATCATCTTAGCGGGTGCCATACGATAGGGTGCTTAGAATATCGGTACGGTGCATGTTGCAACTCGATGCAGGAAAACAACCTCTCTCACTGGAGAAAATCTTGGTATGTCCTGAAAGACATCCTGATACGCTGAGATGACTCCAGTCTCGCTCAAATCTGCACCCCGATTCTGTATCATCACCTCCTCGACGTATGCCAAAAATTACACTGCATTCTGGTTACCCTATGAGATTACTACTATCTATACAAACCTAATGAATGCTCATAAGTGGACTATTTTAGCAAAACAGTCGATACTGACATTATAGGATGATAATCATTCCATACCAAGAATGACGTCAAAATCCGACATTCACAAAATGACCAGGTCAAAGACGAACTCAAACTCATCTAGACTGATGACACATCTCCTTCATATACTCTCTAATAGGGACACCTCCCGTAGAGGAGTAGAAACTGATAACGGAACATCTAAGGGATGTGTAACTAATTGAAACATATACATGAAGGCATGAGGTATGAAAGAATGCGAAGCTCCTGAATCAAACAAGATTCGAGCTGGAAAAGAATTTACTACGAAAACTCCACTCGCACTATAATCACATGGTACGACTACATAAACTCTATCGGTGGCTGGCTAGCGACTCTTGTGCTATCGGCAGTGGAACGTATGGGTCCATCTGACCCTGATGAATACTCTGATTAGCGTAATTCTAGTCTATTGGCCCCTAAATCCTCAGAATAACAGGTAGTACATCTATCCTTCGATGTTGGCCGTAACTGTGGCCCTGAGACTATTGACACTGACCTCTGTCATGCTGGTCTTCTACTGGTGTACTACGATAATCCTTCGCTGTATGTCTGATCTTATTACAATTGTATCATGTATCCTGAATCCTACGCTGCAGCAGCTCTCTTGAATTATTTTGTGCTCCCTTCTAATACTATTCTTATCATTGGTAGTAAAAAAATCCTTACCCCGCTGCTAGGGTCCTCTAGATCCTGCAATAGGCCTTTGCCCTTGTCATTGTCATCATGCTGGTTTTGATTTCATAATTAACTACAGACATATCTCCCTTCTTTAATCGAACTAGCTCTAACTGCTTGTCGAAGAAGTAAACAAAATACTCCTAAATAAGTGATATTCGCTGCTCCGGCTAAAATTTGAAGCGTTGATATCCTTTGTTGTTATTCACTGGTGATATCCTCTATGCTGAATATATTTAACCTCTGATATGCACAGAAGAAGTATATCAATAAATAAGCCCAACTGAAATAGAATAAAAATATCTCTGAGTCTGAAATAGATCTCAACACAATGAGTCAAATGAAATCTCACTAAGGAAACAAAAAGAACAACAACAAGAGCATCAGAGCGCTACAGCAAGATCACCTCCATCCGCCCCTAGGGGAATGGCTGCTAGATGAAGTGGAGGCTCTACCTATTAAGCATAGTCTACCTAGATCATTTTCCCCTTATCTAGTGGATTTAATGTTTAGACACCTACAAGATGAGACGTAGTACGTCGAACGAAATAATACAAACAAGAAAACCTTCATATATATATCATATGTCTCAAATTGTAGACACTATACATTAACACCGTACTAGAGACAAACAATCTAATGGAATCAATAATTAGAAACCCACAACATGAGACTGGTACGTCGAGCAAAATAATCCAAACAAGAAAACCCTCATGTATATATCATATGTCTCAAATTGTGAATTGCTAAATATTAACTCCAAAACTAAGAATAAAAGAATACAAGAAAGATGATACATAAAATGCTACATCATACATCTCCAAAAATATCCTATCAACTCCTCATACTAACCTTAGTAGGCAAAACCGATATCAATATACTATCTCATATAACTAATTTGTGAAATACCTTCATAATAGATCATATTGATGATGTCAATATTCACCTATACTTAGGTTATTTATCAAATCGTTCTTCTCTGGAATTCTTCAACCCATCGCACCCTCATGCGGACCGGTAAATAGATATGTCAAATCAGCGCACTCCCATGCGAACCAATAACTAGATATATAAGCTCATCGCACTCCCGTGTCGACCGATAACTAAGTATGTTAATTCATCGCACTACCATGCGGACCGGTAACTAAGTATAATAACTCACCGCATAACCATGCGGACCGATAGTTAGGTATATCAACCTCTGCGCATCTTTGTACGGACCAATAGATAGGTATATCAACCTCTAAGCATCTTTGTGCGAACCAATAGATAGGTATATAACCTCTGTGCATCTCCATGCGGACCTATAAAGATGTATAGTTCATATGCGGTCTCATTGCAGGATCCGACTAAAGCACTCGGAGTGTAGCCCATCCGCGGTCTAATTGCGGGACCTGACTAACTCCACCCAACCATTTTAATTATAATTATATACTATAATAGTTGTTACTCTTAAACTATTTGAAAACCCCAAACGATGTGGTCATACATACTCGAACCCGTACATGTACTCTTCGAGCTACGTGTGAATTATCAGCTCAACGTGCGACAAAGGTATGTTAACACAACATAATCTAAGTGTACGTACACATATATTAGTGTGCATGTTCATATCTGGTGTTCACCATCATCCCAGGTGTTAAACAACTCTTAAACATGTTATTATAACAGTACAAGATCAAGAACTCTCTCGAAGATCAAAACAATGTCAAACAAAACATGCACAGCCAAAAACAGGGTTAGCAGTCGACCGCAGCCTTATGTCGGTCGACCGCTACATGGTCCAGGGGTTGCCTTGGCTTCTGCCTAGCTCGCGGTCTCATTTGCGGTGTACTAACTCACAATCTCAGATGTGTAAATGAAAAAAAAATATTTTATCATAATTCCTTAGGGATGCTCACATATGTATAACAACATATTTGTGATTATAAATGTAACATCAAGTGGCTCAAATTCTGCAACACATTTCAAAACGGCGCAAACCAACACAACAAGAAAACTGGAAAAAAAAACAGTCTGGACTTCTGTTAGTAAAAGGAGCATATCTTTCTCTAGAAAAACTATTTTTATGAATGGTTTTCTGTTTTTAAAACTATATTCACACATCTTTCAATTGGCATAAGTTTGGTTTAGTTTAGAGTTTATTTATTATCCCAAATCTCCAGCTAAATATTATACATGTGCAGTAGTTTTTTTGCAAGATATGTTGTTAGTACAATAAGCATATCTTTCTCTATAAAAACTATTTTTAATAATGCTTTTTTGTTTTGAAACCTAGATTCACATAGATTCGATTTGAAAATAGTTTGGTTAAATTTGGAGTTTATTTGATATATTAAACTCTTAGTTAAAACTTATACAAGTGCAGCAGTTTTCTGTAAAAAATATATCATTAGTAAATCTCTTTAATTTCTCATATAAAAATGAAATTTTGAAGAACCCTAATAATCATGATCATAAAACTATCATAAAAAGCTAGAAACACATATAGATCTAACATTTGTTTAAGATCTAACAATAAAAATCAAATATGTTCACATTAGATTAATATCTAAGCATCATATTTAACATATTACTTCATAAAACCATGTTTTAAACTATAAGTAAAGTTTGGATGTGTAGGCGTATAAAACTGCCTATAGGTCCCTTAACACAGCTTGACGACGCCGATTCAACAAACGGACCATCGGGCGATGTATCCAAACAAAACTGTTAGCCCACAACGCCGAAGCCAAGCGATATGCGACGACGTGGACTAACGAGGCTAATGAACCGCATGCAAACAACGGAATGCATCCATTCGCATGCGGAATCAAGCCAACGGTTTGAGGAGTCAACGAGTCATCCAAACAAGAGCGAACTCGAATGAATCACGATCGAATCAAGATCGGTTTCAGACTCGAACTCAGAGGTGGATTTACTGCCAAATAAAGATCTGGACTATCATATCAAGATCCGGATAAATCCGATACAGAACCGGACAACAACCAAACGATGGAATCCCAAAACACCTGGAGGGGCTCGGCCAAATTCAGATCTCAAAACTTAAAAAGATTGGAGGTTTAAGACTTTGAAGACTTGGACTTCCAGATCCGGTGCTCGGCGATCGTCAACGCTAAATAAGGCAAGAGTTCGAGAGGACCGGATCTCACATCTACGTAGTTTTCCTCCGGATCAAAGCTTGGTCTTTGATCCCGAGATTTGAGCGATTGTTTCCTTGGTGAAACAATCCCTCCGGCTATTATTTCCTTGGTGAAATAATACCCGTTGTACTGCATAGATCCGACCGGATCTAGATCTCGCGGTGGTCCACGGATAAACCCCGGCGCAGGCAAACAACCCACGCAAGCGAGCGACCGTAAAACAGGAGCTCGTGATTTGTTCGGCAAACAAGGAGAAAAGTTATAATTTTTCTTTTCTTTTATTTGATTTTCATTGTAACCGGATCTTATAAAAAGACCGGATCTTTATAATCGATAAACTATTACAAGAGTGTGCAATGGAATCAATGAAGAAAGACTCGATTTTTCCCGCGAACAATCTGGCGACCACAGTGGGAGGCACCGATCTCGCTGTCGAGATCGGAGCGTCGCAGCCGTGGATCTCAATCCCAGTCGTGGCGGAGGTCGAATACGAGTTCGACCAGCAGAAGTACGAGGAGTACGTGTCCTCGTCCGGATCTATCTCCCCCTGCAAGTCTAAGGAGTTCTCCTCCAGGAGAAAAGTTCGTTGGTATGAAGAAGTTGAAGCTACCAACGAAGATCTCGCCCCGTTTGATGCCAAAGATGCATCGGGTGAGATCTCTCCAACTTTCAACCAGGTCAGATCTGCTATGGCCGAATCTTCTGCCGCAGAGGGCGTGGTGACTCTCTCGAAGAGAGCCCGCCAAAGGCAACGTCAACGCCTTGCGAAACAATTCGCAAAGGCAATGGAATCTGTGGACGGGATCCGCTACAACACGGATCTGAAGAACAGAAGAGGCAAGCAGCCTCAATAACAGATGAATGGTGGTTCCTCCAAGCCGCCAACAATGCAATGGGTCCGTGTCAAACGGAACCGTTCAACGCTGGAGGAACGCATTCGCAAGCGCCGTGCATTATCAGTGCAGGCACGGGCTCAAGCTGAAGAAGCCCGTAGAAAGCTTCAGAAGAAGGTGACAAAGAAGCCGCCACCAACCCGCAAAGTGTGGAGGCCAAAATCCGAAGTGGAGACTCAGGCCAAAGAGCAACCTTTGCAACCTTCGAAGCAGATTCAACGTCCGGCGAACCAAACGAAGTCGCCGACAATTCCCATGGCTACTCCGGGAAGTCACGCATGTTTTCGGGAAAAGTTGCTGTTTTCATTGCTTTGATATCTGTTACAACTTCAAGCGTTACAACAGAATAAAATGAAAACAAATGATATTACAACTTTAGCGAAAATAAACACGAGATCCCGGTTTGGTTCGGTCTCGCTTGCGTGGGTTGTTGGCCTGTGACGGGGATATTGATATTCGTGGACCGCCGACTCTTCAGATCCTTTCCGGTAAAATCCGACAGAGTTTCGTCTATCCGCGGAGGGATATAGAAACAGAACTTCGTCGATCCGCGTGATATCTAGAAGTTATAAGCGTATATCTCGGCTAAAATGAGATAATAGCTCTTCTTAGTGTCACCTGCGAAGGGTAACACCAAGGAAAAGAAAGGGGGAATGAAGAAGAAGTTGATGAAGATCTCTTGCTCCTCGATCCGGCAGGGCTTCGCCGCTCTCTTGAAAGCTCTGACTCCTCACTCCGGCAGGGCTTCGCCGCTTCACACAAGAGCAATCCTTGGCAAAGATAATTCAGCCTTGAATTGGGAGCCCCTTGAAATGAAGGCCAAGGAGGCCTATTTATAGGAATCCAAGAGGTGGGGGGGGACCATTGGAGGACACCCCTAGGGGGTGTCTCGGCCCTGGCCGAGACACCCCCCTTGGGGTGTCTCGGCTATGGACGAGGCACCCCTTGGGGGTGTCTCGGCCTGGCCGAGACACCTGGGGTGTCTTGGCTTTGCCAAGACACCCCTCAGGTGTTTCGACTTCGCCGAGAGGCCCCGGGTGCCTCGGTTCAGTCCGAGACTGTCCGCCGTTGTCCCGCCGTTGATTCTTCGTTGACTTTTCGTCCGAACTCGGATCTGAGTGATTTCGGATGCGTTGGAATTCAGGCGAAGAGCTCTGTTGATCCCGATGGTTGGATTATCAGTGGGATGCTTGGAACACGGCAGGCGTTGGTCCAATTGCGGTGATCGCGGGGTTTTCGGTCAATCCATATCCCCGTGATTCTGAGATTCTGTCGGCTCACGTAGTTCGTCGGTTCACTTTAGGCACTCACCGACATCATTTGAACTCTTGTGAACCGGGTAGTGATGTTCATCATCGCTCGTTAACACTGAGCTGTGAGTGGGGACCTATCGGCAATTTTTGACGCCTACAACGCAGAATCATCCCGGAGAAAGAAGTCGGTTTTGGAGCGCCTCGGTCCATTTCCCAAGGAACGAGGGAAAGCTCCAATTCAGGAATGTTTGGGCCCGATGAAGAAGCCTCGAACGACTCAACATACTAGGGGTCACTATCACTTTCAGCATGACAAGAAGTTCAAAGCAGTTGCGCACGCCAACTTGCACATTGAAGTTCACGAGCCCGCTGAGAACTCACGCTTGCAAAGGCGCGTTTCAAGGCGCGTGACTCTCGAAAGACCGAAGAAGGCAATTTGCCCCCAGAAGGAAACATTGTCATCCGATGACGATGACGTTATACCTGGAAAATCGTGCCAACACGCGATAGGTTGCTCCGACTTTCATACGGACGAGCTGTACTATCATGCTGGGGGTACGAACAGAGCCAGAAAGAGAAGTCCTCGTAGGATCGAAACTCAATGCCCCTGTTCCAAACTCATTCGGGCGGTATTGTCTGAGTGTAATTGTGTCAAGACGGTCCCCGAAAGAGTTTCGGTTTTTGAGAGGCTCAGCACTGAAACGCTAAAGCCAAGGCCTAGGCGTTTCCGATGAAGAAGAACGGTGGTTGAAGACGGAGAATTTCCGAGGGTCACCGCTAACATGACCAGCAAAGGGACATCGGCACGGGATGATCTCGAGTCGATTCTGAAAGCATCCCGGCGTCTAACCCGTCTGTAGTCTGGAGCCATCACACGAGGGACATATGGTAGGGTTCGGACAAGATTACCTTCAGAAGGTGAAGAGTCAGATGCCTGCTCTGCGGTCGCATCAGATAACACAGTATCCAGTGAAGGGGAACCCCGCAAGTCGCTAATGATAAGCGCGGAACAAGTGGCCAAGATGCTCGAAGAGGCCATGGCTAAACAGCAAGAGAGCTTCAGACTCGAGATGCAGATGGCCATGCAGACCATGAGAGAGATGCATGACCAACAAATCCAGGCATTGAGGAACCAACAAGGTGAACCAAGTCGTCGTAACCAGAACAATCTGGAAGATGAGGACACAGGTGTAAATGAAACTCATAACACCAATAACCCTCCCATCAATGCAGGGGGTGGTAACGAGGATGCCAACGAAGGTACAGGTGAAAACTTAAAAATCAAAAACCTCGAAAGCAAGATCAATACATTGATTTCTGCTCAAGAGGTAAAGAAAACGAGCATTCCTTGTCCATACCCAAGAGAGTGGGAATCAATCCCCTATCCGACGAAGTTTAGTCTAATCAACTTCACGCCGTTCGATGGGAAGGGTTCCCCCACTCAGCATTTGATTTATTTCAAATCGCACCTGGGTGTCATCTCTGGTAATGAGCCTCTGATGGTGCGGTCATTCGTTGGCACTCTTCACGGAGCCGCCTTCGATTGGTATCGTCGCCTCAAGCCAGGAAGAGTAAATAGTTGGGACAACATGGAGACTAAATTCCTCGCTAACTTCTTCGACGATGACACGGAGATATCCATCGGGACGTTGCTCGACGAGAAACAAAAGGACGGGGAATTGGTTGATACCTTCGTCAAGAGGTTCCGGAACAAATCGTTGAATTGCCGGGATCTGATCACTGAGGAGTTTATTCTCCAGACCTGCCACAACAATCTTTCGTTGGACGTGTTGGAAGCAATGGGGACAGCACCATCCAACACTTGGAAAGACTTGAAGGTGCGCGGTGAACAAGCCGAACGCTTCCTCCGAAGGAAGAAAGCCGAGAGGAGTCAATCGACAACTAATCCTCCGAACTCGAACTTCGCCTCCCGTGGTAAGGGCAAGACACCTGCAGCGGCTGTTGATGCTAATCAAACGTCACAACAGCAGCCCCGGAGACAACAAAAGACGTTGGGTCCGAAACTCCAAAAAGAGTATTCCTTTAAGGACGAAGACGTTCCAGCCATCTTCGAATCCCTCCTTGAAAACAATAAGATCAAGCTGCCACCGATCACGAATCAGGAGGAAGACAATACTGCGGATCCGAAGTACTGCGCGTACCACAGGAGGATCCTTCATCCCACCAAGGCATGCTTTACTCTCAAGAATAGCATCCAAACCTTGGTTGAAGCCGGCGTTATATCGCTCAATTAAGTCGAATGAAAACTCCGACCGGTATAAGAGTATAAAGTGCTTCCTACACTCTAAAAAGTATATGAGTATAAACTGCTTCTCAATCCTCCGACCGGTATAAGAGGTTAAACTGCTCCCTGATACTCCAATAGGTATAAGAGTCTAAACTATTTCCTTTCTTCCACAGGAAGTTCCTGAAGAGTGCCACGCGTGGTGTTCTTAAGGATAACCCGATCGTGCATCTAATTCAATAATACACCCAGTTTTGTAAAGAAAGCTGGGGGTGGATAATTCAGGTAACGGGAAGTTCCCGGAAGAATGTTAAATGTAATATTCTTAGGGATAACCCGGTCATTATGAATAAAGTGATAAGCACTAAACTCCTAATGCTTAGAATTTTGATCTATCAATCATTGACGAATTGTCAAAGCCCCCTTTTTGTTAAGTCTTTATCACTTAACGTCAGGAACCCCCTTTGAGTGATTTGTACAAATCAACATTCCTACAGTGATTTGTACTCTTACTCTCCTTTTTCACTTGGTCAAACCTTCCTACAGTTAGGGCCAAAACCAAAATCCCCTCTCGATTCCTTCAATGAACGAGAGGTCCACTTTCAAATTGAGCGATCAAACCTTCCTACAGTTAGGATCGTCTCAAACCTCCCACTTGGTCAAACCTTCCTACAGTTAGGACCAAAACCAAAATCCCCTCTCGATTCCTTCAATGAACGAGAGGCCTACAAATTGAGCGATCAAACCTTCCTACAGTTAGGATCGTCTCAAACCTCCCACTTGGTCAAACCTTCCTACAGTTAGGACCACAACCAAAATCCCCTCTCGATTCCTCCAATGAACGAGAGGTCCACTTTCAAATCGAGTGATCAAACCTTCCTACAGTTAGGATCATTTCAAACTTCCGCTTGGTCAAACCTTCCTACAGTTAGGACCAGAACCACGATTCACTCTCGATAAACGAGAAATTCATCTTTAGTTCGGTAATCAAACCTTCTGACAGTTAGGGTTATCCGAATCTTTTCGATTCTCGGAGTGGAGATCCCACTCTTAGTTTCACCTTTCCGGATTCTGGGGGTGGAGATCCCCGCCTCAAGTCTCCTTTCTAACCGGGAATAGAATATAAAATTCTTCCTCCCTTATTCGGGGAATAGAATATAAAATTCTTCCTTCCCACATCAGTCTTTTTCCAAATTTAGGATTCATCCTAGAAAGTTTATCCCGAATCCTAAGCAGGGATAAGTCTACGCCTAACACGCGCTGCCGGTTTAGTCTTTCTCCGAAGAAAAAGACACCAGAGTTTGATTCTGGGGTATTTTATCATGGAACCTAAGCAAGGATAAGTCCGCGTCTAACACGCGCCGCCGGTTAGTTCTTAACCGTCAAAAAGAACACTCGCCCACATATTCAACATTATGGCAGGTTGTTATTAATAACACCAAAATCCATGCCTTGCACGCATGGGGAATTTCATCCTGAATCCTAAGAAAGGATATGCCGACGCCTAACACGCGTCGCCGGTTGAATCTTTACCCGTAGAAAGAGATACCAGAGCCTGACTCTGGGGACCTTTATCCTAAAGCCTAAGTAGGGATAAGTCAACGTCTAATACACGTTGCCGGGTAGCCTATTCGCGTAACAACGGAGTCTACGCATTCGAAGTCGTAGCACAAAGTCTAAGGGAGTTCATTCCTTTAGCGCAACGTTACATGCGGAACGGATTTAGACAATCCGCATGCTAGCCCGACTCAAACGGTAGTCGGTAAAGGCTAATCAAATCCGTTGAAGGCTGGGGGTTAGCCAAAAATCCTAAAGTCAACGCCTAACACGCGTCGCCGGGTAGCCTATTCCCATAACAATGGCAAAGTCTACGTATTCGAAGTCGTAGCACAAAGTCTAAAGGAGTTCATTCCTTTGGCACAACGTCACATGCGGAACGGACTAAAACAATCCACATGTAAGCCCGATTCAAACGGTAATCGGTAAGAGCACGTCAAATCCGTTGAAGGCTGAGGATTTGCCAAAAAATCCTAAGTCAACGTCTCATACACGTTGCTGTTTAGTCTTTTCACAGGAGAAAGACGAAGTCTACGTATTCAGTATTGTAGCACTAAAAGGGTTAACTCTTTTAGCTTAACGTCACATGCGGAACGGACTTAAATAATCCGTATGCTAGCCCGACTCAAACGGTAGTCGGTAAAGGCTCATCAAATCCGTTGATGGCTGAGAATTTGCCAAAAAATTCTATAAGTACGAGTCATTGATGCATCAATTCTATGGATTGGTCTCGTGACTCGAGTATCCGCCACGCTCCAATACCTTAAGAGCTTAAACTGTGTATACTCCAGTAGACGTACGAGTATAAACTGTGTCAAACGCCGAACAGCGCATCACAATGAAGCCTGGACGCCGGACAAAGCGTCGCAATGAAGCCTGGACGCCAAACAACGCGTCACAAGGAAGCTCAAACGCCGGACAACACGTTGTAAATAAAGATTCAACGCCGACAACCGATGGTTAGTTCTGTGTTGAAACAGCAAGCTCGAGCTAAAAAGTCAAGAAATCAAAAATCGACTTCAAAGTTCAAAATTCTGACAGACGGTCAGACAATAAATGTAGCACCGGAACCCTTACAGACATTCGACAAAGCACCGAATAACCTGGAGGACTGAAGGAATCAAGAACAGAAGCCACTCCAAATATCCCATCATTACCGATTGAATGATGGGACAATCACATCTAAAGTATTCCAGACTCTTCTATAAAAGAACGAGACTGAAATACTTTGGAGGGGGTATCTGTAGGCGTATAAAACTGCCTATAGGTCCCTTAACACAGCTTGACGACGCCGATTCAACAAACGGACCATCGGGCGACGTATCCAAACAAAACTGTTAGCCCACAACGCCGAAGCCAAGCGATATGCGACGAAGCGGACTAACGAGGCTAATGAACCGCACGCAAACAACGGAATGCATCCATTCGCATGCGGAATCAAGCCAACGGTTTGAGGAGTCAACGAGTCATCCAAACAAGAGCGAACTCGGATGAATCACGATCGAATCAAGATCGGTTTCAGACTCGAACTCAGAGGTGGATTTACTACCAAATAAAGATCTGGACTATCATATCAAGATCCGGATAAATCCGATACAGAACCGGACAACAACCAAACGATAGAATCCCAAAACACCTGGAGGGGCTCGGCTTTGGCCGAGCCACCTTAAGGTGGCTCGACCCAAGCCGAGCCACCCTGAGGTGGCTCGGTGGCCA
>BQKN01000954.1:49517-75760 GCA_022839385.1 Asparagus kiusianus
TAAACTAAATTACCCAAGCTATCTTGATCTTCAATAAGCTCGACTTGGATGCAGATGAAGCTTGATCTTGAATTGTAATGGCTTCATACCGATATTTCGCCAACCTCCATTTGATGTGATCGTTTAGCTCAATTCCATCCAACCTCCAACTCATTGTTTTCCTAGAATAAATAAAAAAACACAAGCACTAGACAAGCAATATTTGTTGTAAATTATTTGTTAAAACATCATTAAAACAAAAAGGCCAACACCTCTCACTAGGCTTTACAACCAACGTCACTCCTCTTGGGACCGACCACGTCTCTCACCTCTACACTCCTCTTAGTGTACTTGCGTAATACAAAGTGGCTCTCACAATAAGACTCAAACACAAATAATTTGTTTTCTACAATAGATAAGAACTTAATGAAGCCCAACTCAATATTACAATCTCTCACAACCCCAAATATACTATGTATGAAAATACAATAAGCTCAAGTGGGTGTGTGTAACAAAGAGAATAAATCAAAACTAAACTCAAATATGAAATCTAGCTTAATAATAATGATAATTAAACAAGTTTATAAATGTAAAGCTAGAGTTTGAGTTTAGAAACACTTCTCTAAGATGACAAGAGAGAGAGTGAGAGAGAGAGAGAGAGAGAGAGAGAGAGAGAGAGAGAGATGAGTTGAATGCTAAAACACTAATGATGGTCTCCTCAAGCTCTTGTGAAAATTTCTTGTCACACCCCACTTCCCAAAATACCGAGGAATCAGAACATGAACAAGCTCGCGACATATTAGATTGAGGAGAATAAATAAGAATATATATTTCTTCTCAACCTAATATGCTAAGCATCAAGCAATATACAATGCGAAGTCAGAGGTCCCCGATCACACATAGCAAGAATATAATGAACAACTTAGAATGGAAAAGAGAGATATCACAAATAAAATATCATCCGAAACACAGAGTTTGGGTCAAACATGCCCTTATTACAAAACAGTCCAAATAAGTACTAAAAAAATATAAAAATACATCGTTCAACAGGAATAGAAAGGAAGTACTGTAAAAAAGTAAACTAAGGACCATCAAATAACTAAAGTAATAGCTAAGCTTTAACTTGTTCTCCTACTCCGTCTGTAAGGCACACCTGCTGAGAATCCTCTGGCTCCTATACGATTCCAAACTGAGGCTGTCTGTCTCCTAAATCTGACATACACCAGAGAAAATAGGTGTACGTCAGCGTGCATAGCACACGGCAAGATCCCACATAGAGAAATAGAAATGATCGAACGACCAATGTAAAAACAATAATATTAATAATAATAGAAGCATGCTACTGGAATACTAATAATCAAAATGCAATCTATCACTAGAATATAATAATCAGAAGAATCCAAGAAAATCAACCAAGTAACAAGTCGATCATGCAGCTAGCGATCAGAACAATCATCCAAGTAACAAGGTCATACAACTAGATGGAATTAATACTTAAAAATCTACAACAAGAGACGTAGTACGTCGAACGAAATAATCAAAACAAGGAAACCCTCATGTATATATCATATGTCTCAAATTGTAGATAATTAAATATTAACCCCGATCTATGTATGAAAAGAAAATACAACTGGCCTACATCTCACAAGAAATCGTACTTAGCCAAGAAACAAGGTCATGTAACTAGCCATCGTATAACAGGTCACTAGTTCACATCTCACACAGAGTCAACGTTCATATTATCGGATAACTGACTGTTCGCGTATCCCTTACGTGCATCCAATACCGCTATACAAACTCGGTCAGAGGACTACAAGCAATCTATTTTTAGCATGGTTTGGGCTCAAGCTAAACTCGGGTGAATATCAAACTCACAGACCAAAGTGACAACACAAACTTCACTTTGACCCAACAAACCAACCTCAGTGCTACACAAAGTCACTGATGCGAGCCTGGAAGATACATTAATAGCCACATCCGATCACATGAACCAAGACTTCCCCATCCCAACTATTCTCGTTTTTCTAAGTTAATAATTATAACCTGAACTAGATCTCTGGTCCACCTCCTAAATTCAGTCAACGCACACACACATGTCACTAAGTCTTGTTCATGACGCATAGGGCCACTAAGTCATGAACTACTAAGGGTTCTCAAACACAATAAGAAATAATAAATAAAACAACCAATCATGTACAACGATGTCATAGCATACCGCGTAATTAAAATAAGAATCATGGAATCGACGATTGTTTTGCACATAGAATGTCGCAGTCAACAACCATCCATCACACGTTCATAAACTAAATTAGTTCAAAATAAATAATTCTTTTGTAAAATAAATTCCTTTTAAATTATCTCTCACCATAATTATTCTAAAAATAATCTCTTAAAATAATAAATTTATAAAGTCAAAATAATCTTTTTATAAGATAAATTCTCATTAATTCAAAATAGTCTATTTTATCAAAATAAATTTTAAAAAATTTATCATTCTAAAATAATTTCCTTCCACAAAATAAATTCAAAAAAATTATAATTATTCTAAAATAACCCTATTGTTAGAATAAATTCTTAATCTATTATAATTATTCTGAAAATATTATTTATCACATAATTATGATTTATTTAATCACAAATTAATATAAGCAGATAATTCACAATTTCATCAACAAGCCCACGCATAGAGATGTTAAACGGGCGGGTTTGGGTATTAAATGGGCGGGCCATAAATGGGCGAGCATGTTTTGCCCATTTGCCCATTTATGGCCCATTTGACCTTTTTTAAATGGGCGGGTTTTTGCCCGCCCATTTAATAAACGGGCCGCCCATTTGCCCATTTAACTATAATACCTATATATATAATACTTTTGGGGTGTTTTTTGTAAAATTTTAGGGGGCTTTTTGCAAACAATTGGGGGTTTTTCGTAAACTTTAGGGGGGGTAACAAACTTTTGGTGTTTTTTCGCAAACTTTTTGGGGGCTTTTCACAAACTTTTTGAGTATTTTTTGAAAACTTTTACCTTTTGAGGGTTTTGTTTGTCCAAATTTTCTAGGAGTTTTTTTTTGTCCAAATAGAATCCTTCGAGAATTAGAAACTAGAAATAGAATTCTTAATAAGTCAAAAGAATTCTATTGGCAAATATACATATGATGTAATACATAATATATTGGGCTCTGTGTAACATATATGTAACATATATGTTTACAGTAAGGAACAAAAATGTAGAATTTAATCCAAACTTCAAGACCTAAAACCAACGATTGTCACTCATGACCTGGTGCTAGGCTTGTGATAAAATACTAACAAATAAAACAATACATCACATGAGAACATTGACACAAACTTTGCATTATCATTGCTTGATTTTAGTTCATAAACAGTTTCAACTAACTTTGCTTCCGAATACATTATCTTCATAGATCAATTTGGTAAAGTAATTTTACAAGACAACAACTTGATCAAAGACCTATAACTCTCAATGCAAACTAATCTCTTGGACTGCTGGAAAAATGCAAATATACTGTAACAACCTTTTTTATATGTTAATGAAAAAAACTACTCGATAACTAGTTGACGACCTCCATAAACTCCACAACTAAACAAGAAGAAATCGCAACCATCCGCTCATGATATCAAAGATGACATGGATCAATGGACGATGTATGTGACAAGGAGTGCAATAAGCATGAGCATGTGAGCAACCCCTTGATCAACTGCCTTACCTGCAAAATACAGTGAAACATGATATTCAAATTAGCAATCTAAGTTAAAATATCAAAATAACCCAAGTATGAAAACCATATTATATGACAACATAGAAGAAGTTCTGACTGATCATAGAACAAATCATCTCGAGCATCATTTTATTTAATTCCAGTCACTAGTTCAAGATATATAAAATAAGAGATAACAATAAGATAGAATCATATGATACGATTAGGAAATAGATAACCTACACATCACTGTGGGATACTCTACAATAAGATCTCAAGGTAAAATGTCAAGAAAGAACTATTGTTCGTTCTCTCCATTTTTCCCTGGCAGAGAATAATACAGTGAAAATAGAAAATCCATTTCAATAGTATAAATACCCCTCGTCTATCATACATAATATCCTCAATAAAATATAGAACATATTTAGCAGTTATTCGCACAGATATAGTAATCATTCCAGCTACTGAAGCAAAATTCTTAGTCTTATCAGTATCAGAATACCATCTAAAAACTTAGACAATAACTAGCCCCTATAAACGTATTCTTCCAGCATAAGACATCGATATACTAAGAAGAGGGGACATTCTACCAAGAACTAGAAGTTCAGAATTCACGGAAGTATCTCCATTCTCCAGAGAATTCAAATTTTAAGCATTTAAATAGGCTATCCCATTTTATTTGATGTAGAGAATTATCATTCTTGTGAGGCCTGAGTGATGGTTATTAAATTAGCTAATTCCCATAACAAGTTTGTCCCTTGGCTTTCGCAATCCCAGTGAAAAGAGTGGCCATTTATATGCAACATGCTTTTAGACATTAAGGGTGCAATAAGATCGGAGGGGGGGGGGGATGGGGATGTAGCGTGAATTTAAACAGAAATCATGTAGAGTGTCATACAACAGATTGAATTGGAGCTCTAACATACTGAACAATGTGAAGTGGCGTGTAGAAAATTTTAAAGATTAATAAATTGGGAAAATTACCTGTGCCTCGCCGCCTTGATTCATCATTCTAACAGCACCAAATTTACATCCGATTGTTCTTCACAATAACAAATTACCTTGAACAAAATAAATATAGAAATGTACAGTATTGAAGTAGAACCCTACACTTTGCAGTAATTACCTTCAAAAGACCCGCCTTTTAAATCCTCTACAAAACAAAAAACGAAAAACTAAATTTTGAGCAACGTGAGAGATTTCTATAGGAATTTGCTCCAAAAGCAGACATACATGTTTAAATGAATGAGGACAAAGGATTCTCTCCAAAACGGTTTAGGCATTAGCCAAATTGGGTACGTGCATTCAGCAATAAATCCAATTTCATCAGCAACTAAACTAAACAGTTGCACGAAAAAAAAACTTATAGAATCTACGAAAGCCCTAAACTATCCTCATCTCAATCAAAATCTACACAATTTTTTACTGTGATCATGTTTTTCTTCAAGATATACAAAGATATCATGCAAAATTGAAGTGAGAGGAAACCAAAAAAAAAAGCCTTACGAACTCTATATGAAACCTTACGAGCTCTATATGAAACCTTACGAACTCTATTAGCTAACAGCCACAAAGGATGAATTTATTAGCTAACAGCCTAACAAACTCACAATCACACAACTTAGCACATACCTTCACCATATATAAATGCTTATGCATTAAATGAAACCTTACGAACTCTATTATTTGTGCCACAAATATAAAACATATGGGTTTCCATGCTAACCTATAATTAACTCAATCATGTCATATATTACCTAATATCAAGAAGATACAACACCAATGTCATTATATTCAGATTGGCTCGCCAAATTTTAGGCTTTTAACATTATAAAAAATTCACCTTCTTGAATCTCAAGTAACAATGAGTGGTGAAACTCCCTCTACTGTTACTCCACCATTTCCCCCTCTCTAAGCATCTATAGAATTATACAATATCATATATATGTTGCACATAATTTCAGACAATATGCACGACCAGATGGAATGTTAAGCATAAAATTCTATGAAAATATTCATAAAGATTTTATGCTAAGATGCTCTTTGCAACCAATCAAGTTTGCAACGTTTATCTTAAACATCTCAAGATTAAGTATGCCTCTATGTTTACTTGTAATTGCTCGAGAGTTAAAAACTTAGGTGTAGAATTGATATTCAAAGATAATACCTTCAGTATCACAATACATTATTCACACACTTGCATAAACTTCTACCAAAAATTGCAAGAACAATTGATTTCCATGGAACTCTAACAAGAGCCTTAGGAGTATATTTGTACACAAGGTCATAATTATCGTTGAAATCTTCTACAGGAATTGGAGAATAACGAACTTCGATGAACTGCCATTGGTATTAGCAAGGTCTATTGCAATTCTTTAATATGTTGATGTGCATTGGAGAAATTATGAGAAGCAAAGAGGGATCGCAGTGCTCGGAGCTCAATCCAATCAAAGTTATGAGCTTTTTCAACCTAATTCTGAGCATATGCAGTCAAGCAATCCAATTATTTGATCAAATATTCTATAAACAAGAATAAATTATTTCGGTAAAGGGAGGCATGCATCAAGTAGCAATCTTTAGCTAAATTATTGTATAAATCTGTAAACAAATTGCAAAGAAATTCAATTAAAAGAAGAATTTACTTCAATATCGCAATTTCCTCACCATTTTGGGGATTCGAGGGAACGTAATGATCAAATGACGGAGTGCAAAGCCCTGATTGATGAGAAAGTTAAAACTCTTTTTCAAGACGTGGATCCTCGTTTCGCGTCAAGGTCGAGGTCGAGATCGATTTGGAGGCGGAGGAGAGGAGATCGATTGGAGATGCTCAGATGCAGGCTGAGGTAGAGGCTGAGGTCGAGCAAAGTTTGGGGCTGAAATCAAGCGATGAGAAGAGATCAAGGCTGAGAAGGAGTGAAGATTGGAGCTGGAGCTCACCACGAGAGGAGATCAGAGGCGAGCTCGAGAGGCGGCGGAGGCGGAGGCGGAGGAGGAAGGATTAGGGTGATCGACGCCGATGAGGAGAGATCGCGATGACGAAAATAAATGAGAAGGGTTAGGCCCGTTAGGGCTTCGGGTTTTGGTTTTGGGAATAGGGCGGGCAAATGGGTGAGTATGGACTGCCCATTTACTGCCCATTTAGTGTAGTTAGAAATGAACCCGCCCGATTAGGCCTATTAACTAAATGGGTGGGTTTTGGGCGAGTCAACTGATGGGCGGGCGGGGTGGGTAAATGGGTATGGGCCAAACTTGCCTTCCCTACCCACGCATATAATTATTAACAGATCTAAAATTACAAATAATTCATAATAAATATAAAAATTCAGATCTGAGCAAGTGGGATCTTGCTTACGAGGCTAAGGGCCTGCAGACGAGTGATAATGCTGCTGCGGATGTGGCGTGATGGGTCTAAAGCGGGTAGAACAGTTGACGACGGATCTGAACGTGGAGGAGGGGGATAGACAGCTGTCGTCGGGGTTGGATTTGGGTTGAGGCAGAGGGGGCTATCGGAGCTGTGAGACGATAAGGGGGGGTGGCGGCGGCGACATGACGGTGAGCTAGGGCTATTGGGTGGTTGGGTGCAGCGGGTGTAGAGCTCGTCGAGGCTGAGGGGAGCTCAGCGGTGACGCGATCGGAGCCTGGGCACGGGTGGAGGCACGGTTGAAGGGCAGGGCTGCAGTGTAACGAGGAGGTGATGGCAAGCCTGAGGAGGGGAGGTGCAGTTGGGCAGCGGGTGAGGGGTTGGTGGCAACTTCGGGGCAAAGAGCGGTGGCTATGGACGTTGAGCGGCTTGAGGAGGAGGTCGACTATGACGCCCCAGGGTTCACACAACGCTACAGTCCAAGGTGAAACCCAGATTATCAAACCTGCCAAGCATCAAACACCATGCTACGATATATTTCACCATCACAGTCACTATCTCTCTAGTGGAATCAACAAATAGATGATGGTACAAAACAAGCAAATAATAAAAATAGTACAAAATCAGATATGCACAGAAGAAATATATCAATAAATGAGCCCAACTGAAATAGAATGAAAATATCTCTGAGTCTGAAATACATCTCAATACAATGAGTCAAATTAAATCTCACCAAGGCACTCAGCCACTACAAAATGAATACAACTCTAAAGTCTGAACAATAACATAACTATACAGTGTAGTTTCAGCTACTAAGACTGTGCGATGGTGACTATGCTAGAACTTCGTCATCCTACGGCTCTCCGAAACTCTGATCCACCTGAAAGAGACAATTTAAACAAAAAGAACAACAACAAGAGTGTCAGAGCGCTACAACAAGATCACCTCCATCCGCCCCTAGAGGAAGGGCTGCTAGATGAAGTGGAGGCTCTATCTATTAAGCATAGTCTACCTATATTATTTTTCATATATCTAAAAGAGTTAATATTTAGACACCTACAAGACGATATGTAGTACGTCGAGCGAAATAATCCAAACAAGGAACCCCTCATATATATACCATATGTCTCAAATTGTAGATCCCTAAATACCAATTCCAACTCTATGAATAAAAACAACACTCAAAAGAAAAACTCCAAGCCTCAACCATATAGAACCATTGTCAAAATCTTGAACTACTTCTCAAGTAGTTGGCGCAATAATAAGAGAATATCATCCAACTCAAATATCACCATAGGCCATATCCTGTATGCCACAATTCAAAGAATGTACCCTACTCATGGATAATCTAACATAGGAGTAACTACAACTGATAATACATATATGTGTACATCTCCTTGTGCAATAGCGATACTCTTGTAACACTCTTACTCAAACATTCTGCGGCAATAGGTTTATGTTCAATACATGGACTGCAAAAGCTTAAAGTCCAACACGAAGACTTCAATGATTTATAATCTAACACAAGGACTTTAACTACTATATGTTAAATAAAAACAACTCAGATAAATGTCCAACACATGGACTGCATATGATAAATGCCCAACACATGGACTGTAACAGGTAAAAGCCCAACACATGGACTGTAACAGGTAAAAGCCTAACACATGGACTGTAATGGGTAAATGTCCAACACATGGACTATATGATTAAGGTCCAACACTTGGGCCGTAATAGACAAGTGTCCAACGCATGGACTTCATATGATTAATATCATGCAATGAACAGATACAAGTAAAACCATATATACTATTCACTCTCATATCCCAGTGAATAAATCTAAGACTCATGTCAATCGTCAACTCATGTACACAAATCTCCAATGTTAAACAACACTTAAGCATTGTATTATAACAATACAAGATCGAGAAACTCTCTCAAAAACCAAAACAAAGCCATACAAACGTGCACAAGCCAAATACTAAGTGGCGGTCGACCGCACATGTACGGTGGTCGATCACGATGGGTTCCAGGGCCTACCCAGGCCTCTATCTTGCACGCGATCGATCGCCGCTCACATCGCGGTCGACCATGCCTAAAAATTTCAGAACGTGTAGGTTTCTGCACTGTGTTGAGTTCATGCCGACTTTGTTATTCAAACATGTTTAAAAACATACTGAAACATATATAAAACATATAATAACACTTAAACTTTGATAATCACTTGCTGAAATTATCTCAAATATAAATCAAACTCTTGTGTTAATCTAATTAGGGTTTTTCAACCTAATTAACCAAATTCTTCAATTTAAAGCATGAACTTTTAACATATTAAACATAAGCATGATTGCCAAACATCTCAGAAAGATATACATTCATTAAATCATATTTTTTTTACACTTAGGTATCACAAACCTAGGGTTTTCTCATCTTTAATCCACATATAAACTTAATTAAATGTCAAATTAGGGTTTAACATAATTAGAACATGATTAACAAATTAAAAATGAAATTATGAAGAACCCTAATAATCATGATCATATCTCTATTATAAACAGCAAGAAAAACATGTAGATCTAACATTTCTTTAAGATCTAACAACAAAAATCTAATCTTTTTCACATTAGATTAAAATCTAAGCATGTAAACACAAATTTAACTTCTAAGCTAGTTTTTTAACTATGAGGATGGGTTTGGATGCAAGTGATCCTGCCTTTGCACGTGAACAAGCCTCTGAAATGAACAACAAATGATCTCACAACACCAAACATCACAATTCCTCACCTTTCCTTCGACAAACACCCCGAGATCTTTCCCAAAACTCACAATTAGGGTTAGCGTTTGAGGAGGAAGGTTGCTGGTGTTAAGCTCACGTGAAAGAGGGTTAAAAGAGCTTTAAAATGAGTATATATACATAGGGTAACAACTGGGTTCGGTATAAACAAAACCCAACCCGAAACAAACCTAGCAGAAACAGATTCGCCCTGCGGTCGACAGTCGCGGTCAATTGCGCAGGTTTCTGGGCCGTGCTCAGATTGGAGTTTGGTATAAAGGCTATAACCTTCTCATCCGATCTCAGAATGAGGTGATCTAAGATTTGTAGGAAACATATTGAAGAGACCTATAACTTTGGTCTTTTACACTTTTCCAGACTCTGAGTACATTGATGTGTAAAATATAGAAACTCTCAACTGGTTATTATTCCCAGATTTTCACTCTTTTGGCCTTTGTGCATGTTTTGTGCATTTGCACTCATATTTTCACAAATATACATTAAATTGATCTCAAATAATGATTTTTATACTCAAACATCAAAATATATTATTTTCACCATATAACATATTGATCATTATTTATCACAAAATATTTAAATTTACGGGGTTTTACATCGGTGAAGGTCGTATCTGGGGGTTGCGAGCAAGGAGGAAGTTGTGCAGAGGAGACGTCGGGTGGTCATGGGGAGCGTAGTGAGAAGGAAAAGGAGGAGTGGGAGGGGGTCACGCCCTGGTGGCGGGGTCGAGGGAGAGGGTGGTGATGGAGGAGAAGGGGGCTGCGAGTGACGGGGAAGAGAGACGGGAGAGAGAAGAGAGAAAGAAGAAGGGGGTGGCAGTTTTGGAGAGATAAAAACGATATATATATATATATATATATATATATATATATATAGGCTAAATACCCATATTGGTATTTTAATTCCACCCCATTTACCAAGAAGGTATTTTAATTAGCAGATTTTCTGACGTGGTGGTGTTTAAAGGCGGGAATTAACCCTCTAAAATCCTAATTCACCTAAAATAGGACAGATCCGTACCACATTAGCAGCTAAAAATCAGTTTATGTCATCACGTGCCACGCACGTGACGAGCTCTTAACGAAAAACTGGTCACCGACGAGAAAAATGGCCTTGTTGGTAAGTTGAATAAATTAAAATGTCTTAAAACAGGTTTGCCTAATTAAAATACCTTCTTGGTAAATGGGGTGGAATTAAAATACCAATATGGGTAATTAGCCTATATATAGAGAGAGCTTAGTTCTTGGTTGATTCTTGAAGAAAAGAAAGAAAAATATATATATAAAAGACTACACGTTGACAGACGTGTAGACTTTTTGGCTAGGTTGATTCTTGAAGAAAAGAAAGAAAAATAATAAGTTTTTATCCTTATAAGAAGTTTAACATAAATAAATCTGTAAGTTTTGGATGTCTGAATTAACTCCGTTGTCGTCTGCTTTAAGTAAGACCCTTAATAAGGGCAAAAGAGTTAAAAATGCTCAAAGTACAGAATATACTTCTGAAATTGAGGCTTTAAATAAATGGACAATTCCAGCTATCCCTAATAGAGATATTTATAAAATAGGTTTTTTAGATTATAAATCTTTAATAACCATTAAAATGTTAGAACGAACTACGACTGTAGATCGTGATGAACAAACGTTACAATTGCTTAGTCCTATTGATATTGAACCATATATGGACAAATACAATTATATTAACATAGGCTTAATACAAGTCGCTTTTAGACCTTTAACTCTTCAAGGATTAAATGCATCAATATTAACTTGTTTACGTGATGCTAGATGTTTAAACTGGACCCAGTCCTTAATGGGTATTATGGAAACTAGTCTTTGTAATGGACCAGTTTATTTTAATGTTTACCCAAATTTAAGTCTATCTTTGACAGACCCAAATATTTTTGAGGCAGTTAGTTTGAACATAAAAACTCATGGTTATAATTTTATCTCAGGATCTGAGACTATAGCCATAATATATAGAATTCATTATAAGACTTTAACGTCTTTAGCTCCGAAGGCAAAAATTCATTCAAAACCAGGAAAAACAGTACTGGTTGAAACTAATGTTTTGTTGTCAAATATTGCTGTTAATAGACAGATTAAATGGGACGAAATAAATTTCCCTGACAGTTGGGTTATACCTAACGCTGTTCAACCTTAACCAATTATTAATCAAGAAATTGATCAAATAACTCAGACGGTTGATGGAGAAGTTGAAATTATTTTTAATCCCTCCAAAACTATTAGATTATCTGATGTTACTAATACATCTAGAAGATCTGTGTCCAGAGATAGTTCTTATAGAACTAGTAATGTTAGAGGTATTAATATTTCAGAAAATAATATTCCTCATGGATTATACAAAGATGATAAAGAAAAAGAGAGAAAATCTCCAACTAGCTCTGAAATGAGTTTTAGAATGCCTGGTTAAAATGAATATAAAAGAAAATAAAAATATAAAAAACTTTCTTAATAAATAATTTTATGAAGAAAAACATAAAGACATTAGACAATGGTTTTTTAAAAGTTTTTCAAAAACCAAACAGCTAGAATTTAAAGACAAGTATTATACAGACTTGCAGGAGGAGAAAAAATTGGAATATTTTATACCTTGGTTTTTAAAATATTATATACAAAATCAAGAAAATCAAATTAGAGTTATAGAAGAACATTATAAACAGTGGAAATCTGCCACTGGTATGATATAAGATCTATATATCCTCCGACAGATGCTTTAAAAATATCTGGAATTCATTCTAGTAATCTAGAAACTAATGCTTTTGTTAAGCAAAATGAATCTAACGATGCAACTCTTAAAGAGTTAAACAAATTAATTAAACAAAATAATTATACAAACCTACATCTTCAAATTGTAGGAAATCACTTGACAAGGATTAAAGATGATTTAGATAAATTAATAAACAAATTTAATGAAATAATACCTTCATTAAAAATTTTAGAAACAAATAAAATCATTAACACTAATAGTAGAAAAACAAAGGTTATGATAAAACCTCCTATAGATATTTCAGGATTTAAAAGAGGAGATGAAGTAACCTCTGATATAATAGAATTATTAACTAATAAATTTAATAACTCTAAGCTAAATATGCTAGCTTCTACTTCATCTATTATTCGAATTGAATCTTCTGAAGAAGATAATATTCAAGATGATACATATGAAAATGAATTAACTCAAAATGAATTATTAACTCTAGAAAATCAATTTTCTTCAGTTAACAAAATAAAAAATCCTTCAAAACGGATTGAAAGGTATTACTATAAAAGACCTACTCCTACAGATGTGTTATTTAAAGAAAACGACACATATATTCAAAGTGATTATAATGGTAGGAATATTTATGAGTGGAATATTGATGGAGCATCTGACTCCCTTATATACTCTACTATGCATAGAATGATGATGTATTCTACTGTATGTAGACAAAACGGTAATACCGATAAAATTATTGCTCAGTATATTACTTGTGGCTTCACCGGTGTCCTTAAAGGATGGTGGGATAATTATTTATCCCAAAATGCTAGAGATGAAGTTTTAAATGCAACAAAAATTGTAAACGGTATCCCACAAGAAGATGCTATTTACACTTTAATGTTAGCAATAACACACCACTTTACTGGATTATATCAAGATAATGGTGAAAGAATAAGAACTCTTTTACAGAATTTCATGTGTCCCTCATTAACCCACTTTAGATGGTATAAAGATACTTTCTTAAGTAGAGTCATGATGCTGGATAATGCTAATAGCGAACATTGGAAGTCAAAATTTATAGATGGTTTGCCAACATTATTTGCTGATAGAGTCAGAAATAAAATAAGAGATGAACAAGGAGGTTATCTTCCTTATGAAAATCTTACTTATGGGTATTTAGCTAATGCCTGTATTAAGGAAGGATTAGCCTTATGTAATGATTTAAAATTAAAAAATCAATTGAAATCTCAAAGACTCACTAAAAGAAAAGAATTAGGAGAATTTTGTGATCAATTCACCTTTGATCAACCTTATAGAGTTGATAAAGAACCTAAAAAGGATCTAAAAATAAACATTCTTCTTTTAAAAAGAAAAAGAAAAAAATTTTTAAAGAAGAAAAAAGTGAGAAAAGAGACAAACATAGAGATAAACATAAAAAATCTTTTAAATCTAAAAAAGATAAGAAAGAAATCCATTGTTATAAATGTGGAAAAATAGGACATTATGCCAGTAAATGTTAAACAAAAAAGAAAATAGATGCCATCGAAGATGAAGGCCTTAAAAGGACGTTATATAAAATAATGATTAATAGTGAATCGGAAGAAGATGAATCATCTTATTCTGAGTCAGAATCTGACGAAGAAACATCTTGTGTATGTACTACTAATAGTTGTGAGAAAAATGCTGACTATTGGAAAGCAATAGTTAGCATGAATGGTTTATCCATTAACATGATATCCTCAAATCATGAGTTAATAACCAAAATTATATCTGAAGATATATCCTCTGAGATAAAAAGAGAAATAATAGAATCTCTTTTAAAAAATAAAGAAAAAACTAATAAACCAAACATTGAAAATGTATACTCTATGGCTGAAGTCTTAAAAAGACAAAAGAATCAGGTTACAACTTCTAAATCTATTTCTTTATCTAGTCTTAATAAAGAAATTCAAGATTTAAAAAAGGAAGTTAAAAACCTTAAACATGAAAATAAGTATATATTAAATAAAATTAATAACAATGAAAAAACTCTAATAATATCATAAAATAACTCTGATAAAGAACAAGAGGTTGAAAATTCAGATTTTTTACAAATCCTAAAACAAGTTACCTCTCAAAAATGGTATATAAAAATTACCTTAGCTATAGACGAACAAATTGTTATACCTGACCTTATAGCTCTAGTTAATAGTGGTGCAGATCTAAACTGTATTAATGAAGGAATTATACCTTCGAAGTTTTTTAAAACCACTACCCAAACTTTAAGCAGTGCTAATGGAAATAAATTAGACGTTAGATATAAGCTTCCTAATGCACATATATGTGTTCAAGGAACTTGTATTCCTATTCCTTGTGTTCTAGTTAAAAATTTATCCTAAGATGTTATACTAGGCACTCCCTTTTTACATAATATAATGCCTATTATTCAAGTAGACACTCAGGGCATTAAAGCTACTTATAAGAATAAAGAAATAATGTTTGAATTTATTTCAGACCCTCAAACTCGTTTATTAAACGAACTTAGAAAAGTTATTCTTAAAGAAAATCAAATTAATTTTCTTAAAGAAGAAGTTTTATTTGTTCAAATTGAAGAACAAATTAAAATGAAAAAAGAATTAATAACTCAAATAGAAGATAAATTTAAGAATACTATATGTAGTAATTTACCAAATGCTTTTTGGGAAAGAAAGAAACATATTGTTTCTTTACCATATATTGATGGTTTTAATGAAAAAGATATCCCTACAAAATCTAAACCTTGTCAAATGAATAAGGAATATCTAGATTTATGTAAAAATGAAATAAATTCTCTTATAGAGAAAAAATTAATAAGGAAGTCATACTCTCCTTGGAGTTGTACAGCATTCTATGTCAATAATGCAGCCGAACAAGAAAGAGGAGTACCTCGTTTTGTTATTAATTATAAACCTTTAAATACAGTCCTAAAATGGATAAGATATCCCATTCCTAATAAAAGGGACCTATTAAACCGCATTAATAATGCAAAAATATTCTCTAAATTTGATTTTAAATTAGGATATTGGCAAATTCAAATTGAAGAAAAAGATAGATATAAAACAGCTTTTGTCGTTCCTTTCGGACGTTATGAATGGAATGTAATGCCTTTTGGGTTAAAAAATGCCCCTTCTGAATTTCAAAATATTATGAATGAAATATTTATTCCTTATACGGATTTTATCTTATCATATATAGATGACATTTTAATATTTTCCCAAAGTTTTGACCAACACGTCAAACATTTAGAAATATTTAGGAAGTTAGCTATAAAAAATGGCTTGGCAGTATCAGCTCCTAAAATGAAAATATTTTTAACCCAAGTTAGATTTTTAGGCCATAATATTCAAAAGGGAACAATAATTCCCATAGATAGAAGTATAGAATTTGCTTCTAAATTTCCTGATGTTATTAATGATAATAAGCAACTACAAAGATTTTTAGGCTCTCTTAACTATATTGCAGACTATTATAAAAATTTAGCTCAAGACACAGCTATTTTATATAGTAGGCTAAAAAAGAATGCTAAACCTTGGACAGATCAGCATACTGAAGCTGTTAAAAGAATAAAAACTAATGTTAAATGTCTACCTTGTTCTCATCTAACTAATATTGAGTGGTTTAAAATAGTTAAAACTGATGCCTCTAATTTAGGTTATGGAGGAATCCTTAAACAAATTGATCCCGCTACTAATAAAGAACAATTAGTTCGATTTACCTCTTGTAAATGGGACAAAGCCCAATTTAATTATTCAACTATTAAAAAAGAAATGCTTTCTATCATCAAATGTCTATCCAAATTTAGGGATGATATCCTTAATCAAGTTTTTCTTCTAAGAATTGACTGTAGCTCTGCTAAGAGTGTTATTGAAAAAGATGTTAAAAATATTGTTTCTAAACAAATCTTTGCCAGATGGCAAGCTGAATTGGCTATGTATGAATTGAATACATTAAAGGTAGTAATAACTACTTACCCGATTTTCTTACTCGTGAATTTTTACAGGGTTCCCATGAAGCGGACTAATCCCTCTTCAAGAGGGGGGAGAGGCAGGGGTTTACCCCAAAATCAACATATTCAAAGGGCTTATAGTCCTAGCGAATTTTCTGATTCAGAACCAAGTTCTTGGCGAACTATTGCCAAAAAGAATTACTCTGGCAACCAAGTTAAAAGCCCAGGCCAATCTCAAGCCTTTTATAAAGGCATAGTAAATGAGCTTATAAATGAAGTAAATCAGGAAAATAATCCTGAGCCCTTCTCAGCTATAGTAAAAAAGGAAGTACAATGGACTCCTAAAAGAAAATCAGAAACTGTGACGCCTCTGGGTTCACACAAGGCTGCAGTCCAAGGTAAAACCAAGAATATCAAACCTGCCATGCACCACACCGTGCAATAACATGTTTAACCATCACAACTAATATCTATCTAGTAGAGTCAATAACAGGTGTAGGTACAAAGGCAAGTAAAAGATAATACACAAGGGTTGATGAAATGATAGTGATCAAATAAATATCTCATCATCCGACAAATAGGAATACATGATCAACGTCTGAATAAATAAACTGGAAAAATCATCAAGTCTCAAATACAGATATCTGACAAGAATAAATAAGGCACTCAGCCTTTACAAATTCTGGAACAATACCCTCGAATGTCTAACCATACTACAGTGGAGCTCAATAACATAATACATAACTAGAAAGTGAGCTGAACACTAAAGTAGTCCGCTCTCAACCTGCGACACTCCGTGCTCCTGGCTCGTGACCTGAAAGGGGGAGGGACAACGAGCGTCAAAGCGCTAGCGAGTAACATCACAACCAACCCCAAGGGAAAAGGGCTCGTTGTATATGAAAATATAGATAACATATAATAGATCTAAATCATTGATCTCGCTAAGGAGGGTTTTGGTATTTAGAAGTTTACAACACGAGAATAGGTACGTCGAGCGAAGTAATCCAAACAAGGAAACCCTCATGTATATACCTTATATCTCAAATTTATAAACTCCTAAATACTAAACCCAAGGTTCTAATACAATGACAATAATAGAAGAAATAACAAACATCAGAGTATAATAACTGTGCGGTGACATAACCAACATGAATATCATGTTACTACTTACATGAATTATCGTATCAAAATCTACATAAGTGTCATACCAAATCTACATAATCATCATGTTGTGAAATGTGGTATAATAATCACATACCGGGTCAAGAACCATGCCCGAAACAAGAACTAACTATCGTAGTTTTCCTAACTCATGGAATAAGTGTCAATTGTCCAACACGAGGACTGAGAGGGATTATAGTCCAACACGAGGACTTCTATGGATTATAGTCCAACACGAGGACTGTAGAAGTAGTGAAAGATCGCTACGATACATTTAGAAGAATCTACTTGTCAAATTCATAACCAAATCAGTGTATATGTCCCAAGTTTACACCCTCAGGTCATCTATCATGCATGAACACATAGTGGGACTAATAACCAAAGTCAAATGATTCAAACAAACCCCCAAATATGAGTAAAAATACTCATATACAAATATGAGTAAAAATACTCATATACACCAAAGCTGGAAAAATGCAACAGAGGGATCGGCGGTCGACCGATCCGGTCGACCGAACTCTGATACAAAACTTGACGGTCGGCCGCCAGGCATATCGGTCGACCGAAAAGTGGTCGCGGTCGACCGGAGCCCTGACGCGAGCTCAGCGGTCGACCGCGTCGGTCGACCGCCGAACGGACAGAACCCAACCTGGGTTCTATCAGCTGCTAAACCTGGAACAAAAACTTTCGATAACATGGGTTTTGATGAATTAGGAAACACACTGAAGATACAAAACAAATTCCCAAATCTTGAATTCTATATTTCTGAAATTTAAATCCATGAGAAACAAAATCCAAAAAAAACGTTTTAATAGCTGTAAAGATATTTTAAACTCTTTTAGGCAAAAACTCAGATTTAGATCTTCTTTAACAGAACATGGGTGAGTTTATAATACATATGAAGTACCAAATCCATATTCTATGACTTAGTAAACTATTAGCTAAACAAAAATACGAATTTGGCTCCATAAAAACCAATAAAACTCAGTTCTTGACATTTAAATCAAAAGGGGGTGGGGGTTGGGCGAGAAATTACTCGCCTTGGGTGCTGATGATGCCCTAGATCTGCAAGAGGTTGATCCTCTTTGCTGAAAATCCAGAATCCCACTGAAACTCCTCAGGAACTTCCCCAAATCGCCAAATCCAGGTTAGGGTTTTTAAGGGGGAAGAGAGAGAGGCTAGGGTTTACGTTTGAGGTGGGGAGAAACTCTCCTGGGTTGAGTTGGTATAAATACCAACTCCCTAACCCGACCCGAAACCCAATAGCCCAAAAAAACTAAAACCCGAAACCAAACCTGGCAACTTCTCTGATCGCTGATCGGTCGACCGCGCCGGTCGACCGCGTCGGTCGACCGATTAGCACAAAAATGCCTGCTGATGGCATTTCACATGCTGGCCATATATCACTTGATTTCTCTCACTTGTAAACACCTGCTGGGTTCTCAAATACTGATAAACATATATATCTTATGTTTATATGGTTATTCATCACAAGGAAATTATTTACTATTGATAATTCACACACATATATATATATACATATATACTATAGAAATTTTTGGGGTTTTACATTCTTCCCCCCTTAAAAGAATTTCGTCCTCGAAATTCGGAAATCATACGAACTTTGCAATATGAACTCTTATATAGCCTTATAGAGATATTTACACTTAACGATCTAAAATGATAATATTCTCGCTCAAATCCTAATCTAGTGGAACTAGTACATCGGGTGAAAAATCCAAACAAGGAACCCCCCCATATATATACCATGTGTTCCAACAGATTAAAATTTAAGCGAAAGTATCCTCATTATAGCGTTAAATGTAATCATAACCAAGGGTATGCACATAAGTTAAGACATGTAATCAAAATAAGAATTTATTTACCTGCTCAACCAAGTGTGGGTAGTCACGACGCATGTCCTCCTCGCGCTCCCAAGAAATCTCCTCAATGCCTCCTCGGTTCCATTGAACTTTTACCAAGGGAATTACCTTATTCCTAAGCCTCTTGTCCTCTCTGGCAAGAATGCGAACTGGAATCTCAATAGTAGTCAAATCATCCTGAAGCTCAATCTCCGGTGCATCCAACACTCGCTGCTGCTCCTCATCATGCAAGTGCTTCTTGAGCATAGAAATATGGAACACGTTGTGTATACTAGACATAGATGCGGGAAGATCTAGTCTGTATAACATAGCTCCAATGCGCTCTAGAATCTGGAAAGGTCCAATATATCTCGGTGCAAGCTTTTCGCCTCCCGAATCGCTGCACGCCTTTCATAGGCGATACCTTAAGCATAACCAAATCTCCAATCTGGAACTCTAGTGGTCTTCGCCTCTTATCTGCATAGCTCTTCTGCCGGCTCTGAGCGGCTAAAATCCACTCCCTGATCAAGGCTACCTTCTCAGTAGTCTGCCTCACTAGCTCTGGCCCAAGCATCAAGCTGTCCTCCGGCTCGGCCCAATATATCGGTGATCTACAAGGTCTCCCATACAATGCTTCATACGGGGCCATACCGATCGTCGCTTGATAACTATTGTTATAAGCGAATTCTACCAGTGGAATATGATCCTCCCAACTGCCTTGGAAGTCAATGACACATGCCCGCAACATGTCCTCCAACACCTGATTCACCCTCTCCGTCTGGCCATCCGTCTGGGGGTGGAATACACTGCTATAAGATAGTGTGCTGCCAAAAGAGTCCTAGAAACTCCTCCAAAAATGTGAAGTGAACACCGATCCTCGATCCGACACGATCGTGTTCAGTACACCGTGAAGTCGAACTATCTCCCGAATGAAGATCCTCCATAAGTCTCAGCTGTATAAGTGGTCCTTACCGGAATAAAATGAGCTGACTTCGTCAATCGGTCTACTATCACCCACACAGAATTATTCCCCTTCTTCGACTTCGGCAACCCCACAATAAAGTCCATAGAGATATCTGCCCACTTCCACTCTGGAATGGGTAAGGGCTGAAGTGTCCCCGCCGGTCTCTGATGCTCTGCCTTCACCTGCTGACAGGTAAAACATCTAGCCACAAAATCTGCAATCTCTCTCCGCATACCACTCCACCAGAATCACCTCTTCAGGTCCTTGTACATCTTGGTAGTCCCTGGATGTACTGTGTACCGAGTACGGTGCGCCTCATCAAATAACTCTCTCTTCAGCTCTGCACTGGCTGGCATAACCAATCTACCCTTCATCCGTAGACCTCCATCTGCTCCAACGGTCCAGTCCGTCTTAGGCTCTTTCCAAATCTCCCCCTTACGGGTTTGAATCCAAGAGTCCTCCAACTGTGCTCTGACAACCCTGTCACTCCAAGCTGGCTGCACTGACATAGCTCCCAAGAATGCACTGGTTCCTCCAATCTCGGGTCTAAAATCAAACTGGCTAAGAGTGACAAGATCTCTGTGCAATGAACACCTCAAAGCCGCAACCCGATGTCGGCGCTTCCTACTCAAAGCATCTGCTACGACGTTCGCCTTCCCTGGATGATACTGAATCGCGAACTCGTAGTCTTTGATGAACTCAATCCACCTCCTCTGCCTCTGGTTGAGTTCCTTCTGAGAAAAGAGGTACTTCAGACTCTGATGGTCTGTGAATAGCTCAAACTGCACTCCATACAAGTAGTGCCTCCATGACTTCAGTGCAAACACCACTGCTGCTAACTCCTAGTCATGAGTGGGGTAGTTCTGCTCATGTACCCTCAACTGCCGTGAGATATAGGCTACTACCCTCTGAGTCTGCATCAATACACCTCCTAAGCCCGCCAATGATACATCCATATACATCACGAATGTCCTGTCGCTGCTCGGAATAGTCAGAACTGGCGCTGTAGTCAGCTTAGCCTTCAAAATGTCAAAGGCCTTCTGGCACTCCATGCTCCATATGAACTGTACACCCTTCTTCGTAAGGTGTGTAATCGGTGCCGCAATCTTTGAGAAGTCCTGAATGAACTTCCTGTAATAGCCAGCTAGACCCAAAAAGCTGCGAATCTCGGTAACCGTCTTCGGCGGCTTCCTATCAAGAACTGCCGAGACCTTAGCCGGGTCCACTGCTATACCCTCTCTACTGATAACGTGGCCAAGGAATCTGACCTCTGAAAGGCAAAACTCGCATTTGCTGAACTTAGCATACAGCTGATGCTCCTGAAGGGTCCTCAACGCAATTCGTAGATGCTCCTCATGATCTGCCTCCGATCTCGAGTAAATAAGAATGTCGTCGATGAAGACGATCACAAACTGGTCTAAGAAGGGACGGAAAACCCGGTTCATCAAATCCATGAATACCGCGGGTGCATTGGTCAATCCAAATGGCATGACCAAGAATTCGAAGGATCCATATCGAGTAAGAAAGGCGGTCTTGGGAATATCCATCTCCCGAACCCGCAACTGATGATAGCCAGAACGAAGATCAATCTTCGAGAAATACTGCGCTCCCTGCAACTGGTTAAACAAGTCATCAATCCTAGGTAGTGGGTACCTATTCCGGATAGTGACCTTGTTCAACTCTCTATAATCTATGCATAATCTCATACTGCCGTCCTTCTTCTTCACGAAGAGGACCGGTGCGCCCCACGGAGAATGACTCCGGCGAATGAAACCCTGAGCTAACAACTCGTCCAACTGGGTCTGTAGCTCTCTCATCTCAGCTGGTGCCATACGATAGGGTGCGCGGGATATCGGGGCTGTGCCTGGCTGCAACTCAATACAGAACTCAACCTCTCTCACAGGAGGTAACCCAGGTATGTCCCGAAAGACACCCTGAAAATCTGAGACAACTCTAGTCTCCAATAACTCGGCTCCCTGATCCCGTCGCATCACCTCCTCGATGTACGCCAGAAATGACTCCGCAAGTCGGTTGCCCTGAGAGGCGGCTATAATCATCTCGGACCCATCGGACGCTCGCAACTTGACTGTCTTCGCAAATCAGTCAATACTAATATGGTAGGAAGACAACCAATCCATACCAAGGATAACATCGAACTAGGACATATGCAACACTATCAAATCCACTATGAACTCCGACTCGTCTAGACTAACGGTGCACCTCCTACAAACGCTCTCCAGAAGCGATACCTCACCTAAAGGGGTGGAAACAGATAGAGGGGTGTCTAGGGGCTGAGCTACGAGCTGGAGTCTAGTCATAAATGCATGCGAGATGAATGAATGCGAAGCTCCCGAATCAAAAAGAATATGGGCAGGAAGAGAGTTCACAAAGAACGTACCCTCCACTACAGCTCCGCTGGCTCCATGATCACGAGGAACCACTGCATAAACCCTGCCTGTGGCTGAAGACTGCTCTGCGGATGGTGCTGGAGAATATGGGATAATCTGTCCATGAGGAATATCCTGAACTGCCCGAATCTGTCCCTCAGTCCTCTGAGCTGCTGGCGGTGCCTCGAGTCTGTTCTGCTGGCCCTGACCTCTGCCCTGCTGGCACTGCTACTGCTGCTGGTTCGGACCTTTGCCCTGCTGGGCTCCTGCTGGTGCGCTACGGCACTCAGATGCCTTATGTCCGACCTTGTGGCAGTTAAAACATGACCCCTAAAACTTGCGCTGCTGGTGCGCTCTCTGATCCTGCTGGGGCCCCTTCTTATAAGGGCCCTGGTGCTGCTGCTGATGCCCAGAAAAACCTCTCTTGTTCTTGCCCTTGTCACTGCCCTGTCCAGTCTTAGCCTTCCCTTCCTTGTCCTTCTGGAACATAGAAGTCTCAATCTCCTGAGAAGTGGCAGCCTCAGCCACCTCCCTGACTGAATAAAATCTCCTCGAAACGAGGTACCGTCGGAGATTAGGGCGAAGCCCAGCTAAGAACATCTGAGCCTGATGCTCTCCTGTCTGCCACATGCCCGTGAAATGTAACAGCTCCATGAACCGGCTCTCAAAATCTGCCACGGTCATGTCTCCCTGAGTCAATCGGGATAACTCGAGCTCCTTCCCAGTCCGTGCTGCAGAAGAAATATACTGGCCATCGAAGAAGTAGATAAAGTCCTCCCATGTGAGGGTCATCCTCTGATCTGGAGTAAACTGGAGTCGATACCATCTCCCGGCATCTCCCTTCAGGCTGTAAGATGCCAATCTCTGCTTCTGCACCGAATCCACACTGAGTATATCAAGAATGTTGCTCACATCCTCCTTCCACTTATGGGCTGCAAGGGGGTCGGGTGACCCCTGGAACTCCGGTGCCCTCATCTTCTGGTACCTCTCCACCATACGGAGCCAAGCCTCCTACTCCGTGGCCCTGTCTGGTACTGCTAAAGGAATGGCTGCAGGCGTGGCCTCTGGGGGTCTCTCTCTAACAGGAATGGCCGATATCCCCTGCTGCTGAGCTACCGGTGGTGGTGGTGTCCGTGGTGCTATATGAGTCGTCACCATCTCCTCGATAGCTGTCATCCGAGCGATAAGAGGGGCCATAAGGTCCACCAGGTACTGAGGAGTCTACTGCGGCTCGGGTGGAGTCTGCTGGGGCTCGGACTGAGCTGGCTGCTGCTCAGGTGGAGTCTGCTGTGACTCTGCCTGGCTAGCTCTCCTGATATGGGGTCTACCTCGTCCTGCCATCTCTCTCCTGATGGTAAGAAAAGAAGATTTATGAGTCAAAATAGACCTTTATAAATAGCGTATCGTATTGAAATTTTCACAACATATAGTATTCACACAAATACTTTGAATCTATATAAAATAGTTGACATAAAATTTTTTTTCAAATTTTGAGATATACGCATCTATCGTCCTCACTCATACTAGGAAATCCTTTCGGACTCTATACATGAATCCTAAGAAACTCTATCCTAGCTCCACGACTCGACACAGGATGAACCTAAGGATACTGAAACTAGAGCTCTGATACCAACTGTGACGCCCCTGGGTTCACACAAGGCTGCAGTCCAAGGTGAAACCAAGAATGTCAAACCTGCCATGCACCACACCGTGCAATAACATGTTTCACCATCACAACTAATATCTATCTAGTAGAGTCAATAACAGGTGTAGGTACAAAGGCAAGTAAAAGATAATACACAAGGGTTGATGAAATGATAGTGATCAAATAAATATCTCATCATCCGACAAATGGGAATACATGATCAACGTCTGAATAAATAAACTGGAGAAATCATCAAGTCTCAAATACAGATATCTGACAAGAATAAATAAGGCACTCAGCCTTTACAAATTCTGGAACAATACCCTCGAATGTCTAACCATACTACAGTGGAGCTCAATAACATAATACATAACTAGAAAGTGAGCTGAACACTAAAGTAGTCCGCTCTCAATCTGCGACACTCCGTGCTCCTGGCTCGTGACCTGAAAGGGGGAGGGACAACGAGCGTCAAAGCGCTAGCGAGTAACATCACAACCAACCCCAAGGGAAAAGGGCTTGTTGTATATGAAAATATAGATAACATATAATAGATCTAAATCATTGATCTCGCTAAGGAGGGTTTTGGTATTTAGAAGTTTACAACACGAGAATAGGTACGTCGAGCGAAGTAATCCAAACAAGGAAACCCTCATGTATATACCTTATATCTCAAATTTATAAACTCCTAAATACCAAACCCAAGGTTCTAATACAATGACAATAATAGAAGAAACAACAAACATCAGAGTATAATAACTGTGCGGTGACATAACCAACATGAATATCATGTTACTACTTACATGAATTATCGTATCAAAATCTACATAAGTGTCATACCAAATCTACATAATCATCATGTTGTGAAATGTGGTATAATAATCACATACCGGGTCAAGAACCATGCCCGAAACAAGAACTAACTATCGTAGTTTTCCTAACTCATGGAATAAGTGTCAATTGTCCAACACGAGGACTGAGAGGGATTATAGTCCAACACGAGGACTTCTATGGATTATAGTCCAACACGAGGACTGTAGAAGTAGTGAAAGATCGCTACGATACATATAGAAGAATCTACTTGTCAAATTCATAACCAAATCAGTGTATATGTCCCAAGTTTACACCCTCAGGTCATCTATCATGCATGAACACATAGTGGGACTAATAACCAAAGTCAAATGATTCAAACAAACCCCCAAATATGAGTAAAAATACTCATATACAAATATGAGTAAAAATACTCATATACACCAAAGCTGGAAAAATGCAACAGAGGGATCGGCGGTCGACCGATCCGGTCGACCGAACTCTGTTACAAAACTTGACAGTCGGCCGCCAGGCATATCGGTCGACCAAATTTATGTCATGGTCGACCGAATTGATGTCGCGGTCGACCGAAAAGTTGTCGCGGTCGACCGAAAAGTGGTCGCGGTCGACCGGAGCCCTGACGCGAGCTCAGCGGTCGACCGCGTCGGTCGACCGCCGAACGGACAGAACCCAACCTGGGTTCTGTCAGCTACTAAACCTGGAACAAAAACTTTCGATAACATGGGTTTTGATGAATTAGGAAACACACTGAAGATACAAAACAAATTCCCAAATCTTGAATTCTATATTTTCGAAATTTAAATCCATGAGAAACAAAATCCAAAAAAAAAACGTTTTAATAGCTGTAAAGATATTTTAAACTCTATTAG
>BQKN01000954.1:89558-143162 GCA_022839385.1 Asparagus kiusianus
CTCTCTCTCTCTCTCTCTCTCTCTCTCTCTCTCTCTCTCTCTCTCTCAGTCCATAGGTGCCTTTGTAAAACACCGAAAAAACTGAGTTAATGATTGATAAATTGAATTAATATGTGATTAATTAATATAAGTGGATATTTATTGTGATAAATATCATTAAATGATATATGAGTATGATACCAAGTATTTTGAGTGTAAACAAGTCAGTGAATGAGAAAGAAACGAGTCAAAACATACACAATGACCAAAACCTAAACATCTAGAAAACTCCAGTCCGGATGACCGCCATGGTCGATCGCAGACCGGACGACTGTCACGGTCGACCGTGAAACCTGAAATCTGTTTTTCCTGTTTTGACTTGGTTTCAGGTATTTGAGACCCATATTCATTTTTCCTGTTATATATATACATTGTTCATGAGATTTTCAATATTCTTTTATATTTTTGAAATCCTAGCAGCCACCAAACAATTTTACAAATCCTAATTTGATATTTGAGGAATATTAAAGGCTTTTAAAGTGGGATTTCGGGTTATTCTTAGATTTTGGCTTGATGATCTACTATGGCATTGCATCTTGCACGTTTTTAACAAGTCTCAAACGAGTTTCATCTCTGCTAACCCTACTACAAAGTTCTTAAACATTTTTAATGAGTTTTAATGTGATTTTATTGAGCCTAATCGACGAGTTTGAGTATAAAAGAAAATCTTTTATATTTTATGAATAAAGACCAGATCTTTTTGTGTTTAAAAGATTAAGAACAAATTTCCAGAGATGTTTTAAGACCTAAAAGTATTTAACAACGTCGTTTAACAGAGCTTTGATGATTTATTCTTCGTATCGATGTTTCGTGCATGTTTAAGGGTTTAAATATGATTTATTATGTGATTAATCATGTTTCACATGTTTGATAATTTACTGAGATGTTAATCTGATGTCTACAATATTCTTCACAAGTTTTATGATGAATTAAACAAGTTAGAATCACGAAAAACACGCACGAACAATGAATCACAAAACCTACAGAGGCTGGAAATTACGGTCCGGTCGACCACCACTTAAGGCGTGGTCGACCGCTAGATAGGCAGAAGCCTATCGACTGATAAACACGATCCGATCGACCGTCACTTAATTCGCGGTTGACCGGCAAACAGGCAGAGGCATGTGCATGTTTTGACTCCTATTTCCATTTTCGAGGGATTTTCTTGATCTTTTCAAGTTATACTATGATACTTATGAGCTGTTTGACATCTGTGGTGTTGATAAATACTAGATATTGACACGCACAACGAGATTTGTGCACATACACTTAATATGTATTGATTTGACATGTATTGTCGAGATATTTGACACACGTTAATTTAATGAAAGTGAAATAACATATGATAAAGAGTTTCTCATCACTTATGGATGCTTAGTATGGTTGTTTATCTCGTAATGAGACCTTGATTGTACCACACTAGGAGTATTTGGTTGTTTTTCCCATAATGAGACCTCAATTGTACCAAATACTCGAAGGTAATCGGTGTGTATTTTCGGGTTGGGATGATGTGCCTATTCACTGTTGTACGATCATCTGGAAGCATATCTGGAATAGGGAGATAAAACATATTGTCGTAGAATGATTGAGTAAGGAAGTTGAACTCACATGTCATTGTGCGAACCTTACAAGCATATTGTTATTTCACGTAGTCGGAATAGGAAGATAAAACCTATTGCCGCAGAGCGATTGAGTAAGAACCTAACAAGAGTATTGCTATTGCAAAAAGAAATGCATATATATATATATATATACAGATGTAGTATGATCCCATGAGTAGGGTATACATTGGATATATGACATACATGACATGGTATTTTGTAATGTTTGAGCTGGATAATATTTTCTTATGATGGTGCCAGCTACCTAAGGGTAGTCTGAGATTGGGACGAATTGTTTCATTATGATTGATGGTAGAAGTTGTAATATTTCTCTTTTTGATGATTGTTCATATGTAGGTTTGAAGTTAGTAGTTAGAGATTCATAGCTCAAAATATATAGTATATACATGAGGGTTTCCTTATTAGGATTATTTCGGTCGATGTACTAGTCTCGAGTTGTGGATTTCTAGTTGCTAATTTCACTTGTATTTTTTGTTAAGATTGATATTTAGTGATTCATATTTTGGGATATGAGGTATATATATATGAGGGTTTAATTATTTCAATTATTTCACTTGACTTACCCATTCTTATATTACGAATCTCTAAATACTAATTTCCGTTTAGCACTGTACTGATGACTTTATATTAATATGTACTAACCAGTATTTTCTTATACTACTACTCCTTCCCCTTGGGGGCAGTAGACATGATCTCACTAGCTCTTTAACACTTGTTCTTTCCCCTCTTTTTAGACGACGAGTCAAGCGTACGGAGTGTCGCAGGTTGATAGAGACGCATCTTAGCATCCGTCTTAGTTATTTTATTAGTAGTTATTTACAGAGCTCCACAGTAATAGTTCATTTTTAGACACTAGAAATTTGTATTTTTATTTTGCAAAGGTTGTGTGCCTTAGAGAGATTTCTTTTGACTCTTGATTATGAGACTTGGTACATTTATTACACTTCAAAGATATTCTTATACTATTTCAGTTGGGCTCATGTATTGATCACTCTCATACTTCTTCTGTGCATATTCTATCTTGTACTATTTCCATTATTTGCATGTTTTGTACCTTCACCTACTTGTTGACTCTGCTAGAGAGAGAGAGAGTAACTATAATGGTTGAATGTGTCTTTGCATGGTGTTGGTGCTTGACAGGTTTGACAATGTAGGTTTCACCTTGGACTGCAGTCTTGTGTGAATCCTGGGGCGTCATAGTTGGTATCACTACAACAAAATACAACATTACCGACGAAACAAAAACGTCGGGAAAAATCTTTCCTGACGTAAAATGCAGCGTCGCTAACGTGTCGCCAAAAGTGCGTCAAGGAAAGTATTTGGCGACGCAAATACACTGCGTCGCCAAAAGTACACTTTTGGCGACGCGTCATGCGTCGGGAAAAGTATATCTTTTAGCAACGTATAATATTTTGCGTCGGTAAAAGTGTACTTTTGGCGACGCATGCAGCGTCGGCAAAAGCTATGCGTCGGCAAAAGTATAGCTTTTAGCGATGCAAAATTGTTCGTCGCTAAAAACTATACTTTTGGCGACGCAACTTAGCGTCGGCAAAAGTGCAGCTTTTAGCGACGCAAAGTGAAGCGTCGCTAAAAGCTATACTTTTGCCGACGCAAGATAACATCGGCAAAAGTATAATTTTTAGCAACACATAATTATGCATCGGTAAAAAATATAATTTTATAGACACTAATTTGCATCGACAAAAATAATATATTTTCTGTCAACTACAAACCTACACTGAACCTGAACATCCACAAAAAATTTGCTCTCATTCACATCAACAAAGAAACCAAACATCAAATTATACTACAAACAAGTTGCATATTATGACAAACAAAGAATTTGCTCCCATTACAAAATAATTACATTCATTTCCATTTCCAAGTCAACACTCAAAGGTCTGTTTAAATATTCCAGTCTGCCATATTCAGTGTTTTCCATTTCAGAGAATGACACATTATAAGATTTACAGGAAACTAAAATAAGTTTAAAAAAAAACTTGAAGTGAAAGAACGGCACGATCATTGAACCTCTTCACAGATGAAAGTATATTCTCTGGTAGAGTTTTTGCGACTCTGTCTAACTCCTGCATTTGTTGCTTTGCAGTCACTCTATCAGGGCCACAATACATATCCATAAGCTCTTTCATGTGTGGTAGCCTTTCCATCAGTTCTTTAATTATTTCCTGTTAGAAAAAATGCAACATCAGATTATCAGCTACATATATATAGCTCAAACAAATACTATTCGTACAATTTTCAGAATTCATCGCATTTTCCCTCCAACTATTTTGTTAACATTGTGGGAATTAATGCAAGAAGTATTAAAAACATGAATCATGAAATTCATGGGTCCTTGAAGGTGTGGGCATACTGCTAATGATCATGAAATCGTAGGATACTGTTGCATGGATTTTTGAGATGAGGCGGCGAGGTGCATTATATCCTGCAATGAGCTCAGAGGGCAACCTGAAGGGAGTTTGTCATAATTTCTAATGCAGCTTCAACAGAAGATGCACTCTTAAGCTTTTCTTTGTCCACTATTGGCTGCAACCTGGCAAGCCGAGGAAGGAGACCAAATTCCTGAAAGCATGAGAAGAAAAAACTTAAAACTAGTTCAAGGTCTAAGAAAGTGCAAGACTGGAAGTTTCTCATGACACCAAATTGGAGGCATGGTAATATGAGGTATAATGACGTATTAGGACTTGAGGCCTCAATTTTTCAGGGGGTGGACAGAAGACAAACTGCTTGTCAAAAGATCAATAGCATTGAAACAACCTAATCGGATCAAGCTAAATTGTCAGTAAAACACAATTTTTCAGACATAAAATTCAGATAAACTGTAAAATCACTGTATACTAGAAAAAATAGCATATCGGTACGTGGTCTACTATTTTCACCTACAGAAGTGAAAAGTTGCATCGTGCAAGCTTTGACTCCGTCAACATACACTAGTGCTCATAGCTGGCATAGGTGGAACCCTACGGTGGATGAACCAATATAGAAAATTAGATGCTGATAAGTGGTGAACATAACAACTTCACCAATCGTCATTACTAATAGCCCCCTGCAGGCAGCATACAGCCCGCAAATCAATAATTGTGCACATACAATCATCGCGTTTTATCAAGTTTCAGAAGTAATAGGAACAAAAAAGATGCCGATAAAAGGTGTTATATGTTATGGTTCCTACCTGGCTACAGGTCCATATTACTCAAGATTTAGACATGGTTGGTTTGGCAAACAACTGATTCTGCGCTTAGGTTGTGAAGCATGACGAACATGGTGAAGTGTCAACCACCATGAAAGCTCAATTTGATAGCATTAGACAAGAATGTGAAAGCCTATTTGACTCTTTTCCCTTCATACAATTTCCTATGGAAAATATGTTCAAATCTATCTGCCTGTACATGTATATAAGTTTTTTGTCATAAAATGGAAACCAGTTGTCTAAAAATAAGTATGTGAAATAAAAAATATTGATTGTATGCCAACAAATTTCCACCATTTCATGATATTCTGGACTTGATATAAAGAGCTCTTTATTCTTTAGGCTAGCATAACTCGCAGTCCAATACAGACATCGCGCTAATTTCCTTCAATCTTACAGTTCATCTTGTCTACAAACTGGAAATTGGGATCAAAGAGACTACTCACAAAAAGGTGAAATTCAATCCACAAGAGACTACTCACAAAAAGGCCACGGGTAAACCTCCTTAAGTTTCAATATATGCAAGATGATAGATGACAAAGTTTAAGAACAAGATACCTCAATTACTGGATGTACCATCTGCATCAGATTCAATCTTTCAGAACAATAAACATCAACAGTCTCTTCACCCTATTAATGAAGTAAACAAAGGCCAATTGACTTACGGGTGAGTTTGGGCTGTTAGAAGTGCCTTAACACAGTGTTGAGCTGATTTTCGAGCATGATCTACATGTTCTACCCGTGCAATCCGATCATACATCTAACAGAAAATACAATCACATCTCGCTATCCACATGGGAATATGAAAAACATTTTTAAAAAAATACAAGAATGTAGACTGATTACCTTCAAGGGAAAGGCTGCTACATCTCCAATAGCAAAAACACCTGGAACACTAGTACGGAATAGGCTATCAACCTGGGAAAGATATTAATCAAACATAAAAAGTGATGGTTAGATGCCAATATGATTCTAAACACTCGTGCAAGTGACAATTCATGTTAACTTGAGTTTTTTGCATTAGAGGCTAAACTGCTGGTCTCCTTCACAACAAATTTGTTGAATGTCTACGAATTTAAGATTTGTTTCTAGTATCTTGAGAAATTTAGACCAAATATGCAACTCATATTAGTAGTTTTCACTCCAAAACCAGCCTATAATTTTGATACAAATGTCACCAATTGGATCTAAACTGTATAGGACTAATGTTGCGTTGCGAGAAAAACGAACGGATCTCAAACTCCATACATATTATAGCATTTCTAAAGTAAAACCCTTGAAAAAGAGTTCAAAAAGCAAATATATATCTTTGAGATAGAAATAAAAAGGTTACCTGAAGCTGAAGATCTTTGAACTCCTCATCTTTAAAGAGTTGTTCTCGAGTGTTCTCATGCTGTGAATGAAGTAATGCTTGAGCATTTTTAGAGTCCTTCAAAGCAACCTCAAGCTAAAACCACAAAATCAGTGATAAGTGAAACAATGCAAACAGAAATATATGCGATTAAAAGAAATACAGAGTCATCTATAGCAAGGAAAAATATTAAGGTAAATCTCTCATGACAGTTCATCTCAGAGAATAACCGAGCCGCAAACAAACATAGAAAACGAATACAACATCATAAAAGGAAAAAGAAATAATTCAGCACAAAACAATATTATCGATTACGAAGATATGAGACATGACAAATACAATTGGTGGTAAGGAGACACAATAAAAACAGGGTGGCCTATTGTTTGTTGATATGTAAATATACCATGCACGGCATGGTTGCAGAAGCAACCCGAAAATACCTATTGAAATCTCAGTTGGTTGAACAGTGCAATACTACCAACATTGAGTTTTGAGTCTGAAACATTAACCACCATACTCCTCGTTCTATTTTAGCATTCTCATGTTACCGAAATCATATACCCCCAAGCTAACATACACCTAGTATTATACTCACATCAATTCAATAAGCTATCATATACCCCTATAGAAAATAAGTTTTTTTTATTAAGCTTCATTCTCATTTCACATAAAATACCATTTGTTTATTACTAAAAAATGACAACTAAAATGATGTGATTCGCTTTATGGTCAAGTTGATTACCGTTGCTTTCATTTTTAAAGATCACCAATCATTCAATAAATTTCATGTATCAAATAATTATTTAATAAATTATCTTATGCTTTATAGTTTCTATAGTATTATAACTATAGCACAAAACAAGTTCTTCAAAGATTGAAACAAACATCCAATTATAAAAGCTTTAGCATTGATTGATTAAAAATGTGCAAAGAGAAGGAACGAATCTGCGAACAACTCAACTTAAATTTGTCTACGAGTACAGTAGTCTTTTTATCCTTTTGCCATTTAATATAGTCCTACATTCAAACACTAAATTAGCAGGGGGTGGGGGGCGGGGGGAATCAAAATTTATAGTACAAAAACATCCAAATTAACATAAATGAAAGAAAACAAAGGAACTGAACCTTCTTCTGATTCTCATCACCGTCCTCCCTCTTTGGCTTCTTCATATAGAGATTTTTCTTCATACAGAGTACTTATAGAAAATTTCAAGATGATAATATCTAAATATGAAAGGAACAATATAAAGGAAATACCATAAATCAAATGAATTTCATTCATATAAGCACAGTTCTCAAACGATGATTTCCCCAAGCAAAATCTGAAAAGAACTTACAAGCTGGAGATGGAAGAAGGCAGCCTCAGTGGAGGTGTCAAGTAACAATCGATAGTCTCGCTGGAGGCTTCTCAAGTAGCAGAGACTTTTTGAGGGTGTAGATAACCCTAATTAGAAAATGCCCAAAATTTTTTAACAAATACACAACCATTTCAGATAATATTCAAATTAGGGTTTAGGTTTTGAGGAAGAGGACCTACAAGTGGTTAGAGGAGAGGAGGCAGCAACAAGAAGTGCTCGATGGCGGTTAGATACTGTGCCAGCCATTGCAGGTGCTCAACGGAGTCGCTCAACAGAGGAGTTCGACTGAGTAGTTGGTGGTGCCTTTTGGGTCGCTGGGTGGCGGGGGGACTGCGGTTAGGGTTTTGATTTGAGATAGAGAGGCGGCAGAGGGGACTAGGCTGCATGGCGGTAGGAGTAGGCTAGGTCGCTAGGTGCTCAACTAAAGGAGCTCAATAGAGGACACATGGAGGCGGTGACAATCTCCCAGAGGCGGTGACGATCTCCGAAAGGCGGCGGCGAGCTCCGATTTAGGGTAGAATTTTGGCTCTTCGTGAAAAAAATAGGGGGAATTTTCCCTCCTTTGTACGCGTGGGGAAAATTTCGGGGCGGGGGGGGGGGGGTGTTTTGGCGGCGCGGATAAATTAAGGAGCGTCATAAAAAACATAACTTTTAGCGACGCCAAGCAGATACGTTGGGAAAAGAACACCTTTAGCGACGTTAGTCTAATACGTCGTGATAAATATACATTATTAGCGACGTTAATCCTAAAACGTCACTAAAAAGCTATACTGTTGCCTACAAAAATGAAAAACGTCGGGAAATCCATAACTTTTACTGACGCTAACTTAAAACGTCGTTAATAATATACACTTTTAGCGACGCTAATTATAAACGTCGGGAAAAATATATGTTTTGCCGACGCTAACTAAAAGCGTCGAGAAAAATATAATTTTTGGCGACGTATTTAACCATGCGTCGGGAATAAGCGTCGGGAAAAGTGCAATTTGTTGTAGTGTATCAAAGCTCTAGGTTCTAATATCTTTAGGATTATTCCTGTGTCATATTGTGGAGCTGGGATAGAGTTTTCTAGGAATCATATATAAAGTCCGTTAGAAAGTCTTAGTATGAGTGAGGACGTATTATATATATATACGCGAAAATTACCAAAAAATTTTATGAACTATATGCTTGAAGCAATAAGCATGCTATGAGTGATAAGTGATACTATTTTCTTATTGGTATGCATTTTATTTATGTACCTAGGATCTCATTTACTATGCTTTATAAGCTCTATTTCAAAAACCGTAGATGTCAGGACGAACAGAGCAAGCTAATTCAGAGCATGAGCCGCAGCAGGCTCCACACTATTTGATTGACATCCTAGCATCATTTGCAGCTAGAATAGCAATCCTGGAAGAGCATTTGGACAACAAGATGTCGCCAATAGCATCATCATTTGAAGATCCTCCACCAGTCGCACCAGCTAAGTCTACTATAAAGGTAACATCAAAAGTTGCGCAAACCCCAACTAACATTGAAGTTACAAGAAAAGAAGAGAGCCCTAAGACGAGAGAAACCAGAGACAAGGGCAACAACAAGCGGACATTCACAGGACCAGAAGGACCTCGGTTTAGATAATCGGAAGCAACAGAATAATGTTGGTCTGAGGGAACAACCGGATCAGACAACATCAAAGCAGCGCAGATTTCTAAGATTTTGTTATAGCTGTAACAAATTCGGTCATAGAGCCTGACAAGTGTCATGGTGAATCAATGAGAGGCAAGCAAAGCAAGAGTCAGAACTCACAAAAGGTACAGAGAGTGCGGGAATAGTGCAAAATGCAGGGTGCATGTTATAAATCCCACAAGATTGGACATAGAGCGAGAGATTGTCGTAAAGCACCAGTAGGTGTAGGCGTTAAAAAAATGTTGAACTTCAAAACATGATGAAGGTCATCATAAGGACGAACCTCACCGTCCAGTGAGGATCCCTATTAGATACGAGATTCGAAGCTTGTCGTTGGATACGAGGTTCGAAACTCGTCATTGGAAATAAGATTCGAAGCGAGATTCGAAGCTTGTCGTTGGATACAAGGTTTGAAACTCATCATTGGAAATGAAGTTCGAAGCTCGTCATTGGATACGAGGTTCGGAGCTCGTTATTAGAAACGAAGTTCGAAGCTCGTCGTTGGACACGAGGTTCGAAACTCGTCATTGATACGAAGTTCGGAGTTTGTCGTTGGATATGAGGTTCGAAGCTCATCACCAGATTTAAAGCTTAAATGAGGCTCGTCAAAAGGAAAGTCACAAGACTTACTATACGGTTAGACTCAGGTATCAAAGACAAAGTTCATTGGTAAATACGAAGCTCGTCAGACGATGTCAGTGAAGACTATTCACTATACTATAAAGTTGCCCTTAGAAGAAGAACCTCACTGCATATTGAGGCTCGTTCAATCTAATGAACCTTGTCATGCAGCGAGGCTCGTTGTCCGTAGGAGATCCAACTGTAATGGTTTGATGACCTAGTCAGCCACATGCGCTAAGCATCAGGAGCACGTTTTGGCCTATTAACTAATGTGTACTGAATTGAAGGAGGCGGTTACGCCCTCTACCCATAATTTTAGCACGTCAGTTACATGCTGAAGCTCTATAAATAGTCATGAGCGGTTATGAAGAAGGGGACTTTTAGACTGGGGAAGATTTTGGCGATCGCGTGAAAAGAGATTTGTGCTCGTATTCTCGTGATCTAAGCCACCGTCAGAAGCTTTTGTGATCTTGTTCTGATTGTCAACGGGAGACAATCTCAACTTAAGCATCAAGGAAAGCATTCTTTCACCACCGAGAGCCCCGTTAAATAAGGAGAAGCTAAATTAATCTTCTCTTCATCTGTAATCGTGAGAGAGTGTGAGTGATTCTAGGGGATTCGTACTAAGTGATCGGATCCAATCTTAAAATAAGAAATCAATCAAACACTAATTTTTCGGCCCAACAGACGATGGAGACCACAGTGGGAGAAGGCATTCTTTCTGACGAACTGGTGGTGGCGCAATCAGACAAGATTTTAGTAGGAACCGAGGTTGAGACCCTGGTCATCGAGTTTGACCAGACCAGGTAAAAGGAGTATATCTCCTCTGGAGCATCAAGTTCCACGAAGGCACGTAAGTGTCGTCGAGTCTTGTATGAGACTTTAGCCCAAGTGGTTTCTAATGATTCAACTCAAGTTAACCCGAGGATAAGTCTATGCCTCTCAAAAATGAGGCTCTAACAACTAGCCGTCAGGCTAAGAAATTGGTTGTTAAGCAACCTAGCCAAACTTCGGCTTCTACTAGCCAAACTATGGCTTTTGATAACGAACCTCACCCAGATTTGGCTGAGGAAAAAGTTTTAGTTGGTCCACTATCGAGACACGTTCAACAACATCAGTGCTAGAGCCAAGCTCGCTGTAGGGCTCGAGCCTTGGTCTCGCTAGACGATTTTCACTATCGACCTAGAGCTGACCAGCCCAAGGTCAACAAGCCTGACAAGGGTCAAGTGACTGAGGAACGTCAAAATGACGGACCTCATCCTCGTACCTGAGAGGCTCAGAACACAAACCTCATCCTCAAAAAGAGGTTTAGCAAATTCAACAAGTGGGTCATACTGAGGTTCGTCAAGAAAATGAACCTCAAGTTAAGAACCGACTGAGAAGGCGAACTCGCCAAGCCCGTCCTATCAACGAACCTCGTCACATGAATTACGGAGTTTGTCAACCAACCTAAGTTCGTCAACCTCTATCATTCAGAGGGTTTCGCTCGGGTAAAGCTAAGATGACAGAGTTAGCTAGAGGTTGTCCTGCTGGTGACCTTCGGGATTATCTCACACGCAAGTGCAGTATAAATCAGATGTAATCTCATTGTTGCTGTGAGAAGCTTATTTTTGTAGTATTTTCCTGATGCCCATGTAGGGAGTCAACACATAAATCTTTATTCTTTGAATGGTTAATGGAGTTGTCGACGATCTCATTATCAAGAAGAAGGCGCTTTCGTCCCAAGAAGTATGCACCTAAAAATCTCCACATTGAAGTGACAATCAACATGGTCAGCAAGGGCAAGAGCAAAGCCTCGGCTAGTTCTTCTAGATCTTCTGATCCTGAATACTCTCTAGGGTTAGGTAAAATTCTTGTCGAAGGACAGGGGTGTATCAACACACCCGTACTCATACTAGGATGGTGATCCCGTTTGATTACCGATGAATAGTGGGCATCACGGATAAGGCTGAAGAAGAGCCGGAGAACTTAGCTATTATGATTTCTCAGCCTTCTAACACTAACCAAAGAGAACAAGCAAGTGCTCACATGGCTAGAAGTGAGGAAGACATGGCGAGACAGATGGAAGAGCAACAATCAACCATCCGTCAACAACAGAGTCTATCAGACGCTTGGAAGCAATGGTTGAGAAACTCATTGGGGAGAAAGAAAAGAAAAAGAATAAAGTCCATCCCCAAGCCTCGGGATCAAGACAGAGGCAATTTTCACACACTAATGAAGAGAACAGTCATCGACATCAAGATGGTAATGATGAAGACGACGAAGAGGAAAATGTCATGAGGGTTCATTCTGAATCGTCTGAAGCTTAATCCAATCCTCGTACAAAAGTACATGACCAGAAGCTGGATGATTTCCAGAAGCAACTTGACGCATTAAAGCTCCAAGGAAACTTCAAAGAACTGGGAGTGGCTAGGCTATATCTAATCGAATGGGATACGGTTCCGTACCCCCTGAAATTCAAACCACTCAATCTAGTACAATTTGATTTCAAGAGTTCCCCTACCCAACACATTTATTATTTCCAAGCACAGACAGGACATATAGTGGGTAATGATCCAATTATGACTCGGTTGCTCATTAGCACCCTAAAGGGGGTAGCTTTTGAGTTGTTTCGTAGGCTCGGGCCTTGGTCAATCAAAAGTTGGTGAGATTTGGAGAACCTTTTCCTAGCTCGATTCTTTGATGATGACACTGAGGTGTCTATGGCCACGCTATTGGTCGAGAAGCAGAAGAATATAGAGTCTGTCAGTGACTTTGTTAAGAGATTCAGAAATCAATCGTTGTATTCGTGTGATCAGGTTTATGAAGCTACTCTTGTGGAGATGTGCCGCAATAATCTTTCTATCAACATCTTATCTAAAATGGGCATTGTTGAAGCCCGTTCATGAAAAGATTTGGTTTGGCAGGGAGAGCAGGTAGAGAACATGCTCAAGAGGATGAATGCTGAAGAGCCTCAGGAATCCTAACCTAAGAAGGGAGGGGGTAAAGGCAACTATAACTCCTAGAAGCAATCAAATGGGAAGGATACTCTAGTTGTAGAGACAGTCTTATTCCCTAAATCTTCTACAAAACAGAAGGGAAATACTTTCGACAATCATTTTCAGAAAGAGTACAGTTTCAAAGATGAGCATGTGGTTTCTATCCTCACATCTTTGATCAAGATGAAGAAGATTAAATTGCCCGAGGTGAAATGGAGTGAAGAAGTGTCAAGGACCGACGATCCTAATTACTGCATGTACCATAGGATGGTGCACCACCCGACCAAGGCTTGTTACAAATTGAAGGATAAAATCCAGGCTTTGTTAGATGCAGGTGTGATGACCCTTCAAGCCGAGCAAAAGAAGGTATCTACAAATATGATCTCGCTACAGTTTGGAGTTTTTGCAGAGGTGCAAGTCTAAGATGGCATGAAACCAATTCTCTAAGCAGAAACGAAGGTCATAAACCTTGACCCTCATCAGAAGAAAGAAAAGGGAATGGTTCCCTACACCACCTCTGAAGGTGAAGTCATGTGGGTTCATCCTAACTTATTAGTGGACGAGCAGTGGACATCGACGAACTTGAAGAGGCCTAGAGTTAAATGAAGATCCTGCAATGTTGTGTCCATCATTCCTAATGAGGAAGTTGAGACTGCGTCCCTTAGTAGTTCTGAAAACGAGCAGCCAGTGTTCGCCACACAACCTGTGCAAACATCAGGAACCCGTGAAGGAAAGGAGTATTTGAAGAAGTACCCTAAAGCAACAATAGCCCCGCCGAGGACGGAGAAGGAGGCAGCAGATAAAACTCCAGCATGTGCCCATTATCCCAAAGGGAAGGAACTCCGTTACAATAAGGCACTCATGAAGGATGCTCTAGAAAGTTCGAGAGGCCCTTTTCAGTTTGATGTGTTAGCGCAACTGGCTAACATCCCAGCAAGGATTACCTTGTTCGAGCTCTTGCACTTATCACGATCGACAAGAGAAGCCCTTCGCGAAGCATTGGTGGATAATGAGACCTTTCTTACTCGCTTTCCACCGAACCTAATAGAAGAAACATTGGAGTCATGTCCCCAATGTCATCAGATCTTTTGAGGACGTATGACATGCATTACCTTTTCTTTTGAGGATATGAATGTGAGAAATCTGAAGCATGATAGACCATTGTACTTCACAGGGTATATCGGTTCTATTCGGGTAGACAGGATTTAGGTTGACTTCGGTTCTTCTTTGAGCATCATATCGTTGAGGCTTATTCACCACCTTAGAGTTCCGCTACATCACTTATCAACAACGGGACCATTATTTATGGCTTTAATTTCTCAAACACTCGTCCCCTTGGCAAAATAAAACTCAAATGCCAGATGGGTGACTTGAGGACAGATGTCACCTGCTACGTCATCGATGTAGAGACGTCTTATAATTTGTTATTGGGTCGACCAGGGATCCATAACAATCTGATTATTCCATCGACTCTACATCAATGCATGAAATACGTAGATGAGAGGGGTGAAGTAAAAACAGTGGTCGCAGAAAAGCAACCATTCAAGTGGGTGGAGAATTATTTCACAGATTCCATCCATTACCTTGATGGTGAGCCATTTGAAGTACCACTGGTTGAAGAACCAGGTAGCGGTAATGAAACCGATACTGAGTCTGAGTATGAATAGGGTCTTATTTTTAATAACATAGAACCCGTCGTAATTGGTGTTGAAAATCTAGATGTAAATGACCCTGTCTACGAGGACATCGAAGTTATCTTTAATAATAATGATGATTTAGCTTACTTATCGTGTGTTAAATTTAATTCTGACATGTCAGATACAAGCGCCAGCATATAGGCAGATCCTCTATCACGGTTATATGCTGAATCAAATTTATATATGCTAATTCGATAATCATTTGTGACAAATCGGCAGCGAATCGAATCTTCGCAAGTAGTCTTTGTAGTGCCGGCTATGGTTAATGGCCAAAAAGACATCATCTTTGGAAAGAGTGATGGCCTATCGCAAACTCTTTTGGAAGAATCCGAGAAGAAAGAGAAGGATCCACAATTCTCGTATTTCACACCAACAACCCGAAAGCTTATGAAAAAATGGGATACAACTTCATCGATAAAGAAGGCTTAAATTTTGGTAAAGGGATCCGGACGCAATCCGATTCGCTATCCCGGAAGGAAAGTCGGAGGATTACTATCACAAAACTCGTAGCGGTCCTTGCTATGAATCCCCCCCCGTTCACGTTGTGTTTTGGAGCTAATGAAGAGTCGGATAATGATCCTTGCAGCTTGTCTTCCGGATCCATTTGCTGGGAGTCTGACACTAGTACAGGAGCTGTGTCCAAGGCACTCATGGCCAACATGTCCTCGACATCTCCGATAGAAAATCAAGAAGATGATCAATTACCTCTGCTTGATGATCCGCTAAGCTAACCGCTTAGTGTACAGTGGGAACACTGCTTCGAACAACGCGAACCGCCTACTGATATCAAAGTGATCCAAGTGAACATGGGAGACGAAGTTAACTCGAAACCCATATTCATAAGCGACAGCTTGTCGCCCGAAGAAAAAGAGTACCTCATTACCCTAGTGCGAGAGTATATTGACATCTTTGCATGGAACTATGAGGATATGCCTAGTCTCGATCCTCAAGTGGCTATGCATCGCTTAAATATCAAACCAGGCGTCAAGCATGTTGAACAACAGCAAAGGCAATTTCGGCCCTAAATTATGGAGGCGATTGAAGCTGAAGTCAAGAAGCTCTTTGAGTCAGAATTTATTTGCAAGGAGCAACATCCTGACTGGGTGGCCAATATTGTCCTTGTTCTAAAAAAGAAGGGAATATTAAAAAGTGCATTGACTTCCGAGACTTAAACTCGGCTTGTCCTAAAGACGATTTTCCTTTACCCATCACGGATGTCATTATTGACAATATGTGTGGGTTTTAAAGGATGTATTTTATGGATGGATTCTCAGGGTACAACCAAATTAAGATGTATCCTGATGACAAAAGCACACATCCTTTCGAACACCTTTAGGGATATACTGTTATACAGTAATGCCCTTTGGATTGAAGAATGCTGGTGCTACATATCAACGTATCATGACCTCTATTTTCCAAAAACATCTATGGAAGACTATAGAATATTATGTGGATGACCTGGTTGTTAAAAGTCATGATAAGGGAAACCATTTACATGACTTAAAAACAATGTTCGACCTCATGTAGTCGCATCAACTGAAGATGAACCCAACCAAGTCATTTTTATGAATGGCTAGCGGTAAATTCCTCAGGTTTGTGGTCATAGTTAACGGAATTCGTCTTGACCTAGACAAAGTCAAATACATCCGAGAGCTGTCACCTCCTAGAAATCTCAAAGAGCTTCGGGGTTTACAAGGATGATTGGCATACATCCACAGGTTCATTTCCAACCTATCAAGCAAATGCCAATCATTCTCAAAACTAATGAAGAATGGAGTATCCTTTGTATGGGATGAAGCTTGTCAGAAAGTATTTGAAAAGATTAAGCAATATCTCTCCAATCCACCTGTATTGGTCACACCGAAGTCAGGTAAACCCTTCCTGATATACATCTGGGCTATAGATCATACCTTGGCAAGACTCATAGCACAAGATGATTAAAATGGCCACGAGAAAGCCATCTACTATCACAGTAGGACTTTATCGAGTGCTGAACCTCGTTATCCTCCTATTGAGAAAGAATGTTTGGCCCTGGTCTTCACAGTCCAAAAGATACGACATTATTTGGTTGGACAAACTATACATATCATTTCCCAGATCAATCCTATTCGGGTATTCACGACACAACCCGGTACATTGAACTGGCGACTTGCTAGATGGGTATTATTGCTCTCCCAATATGATATTCACTTCAAACATCAAAAGGTAGTGAAAGGTCAGGCTATTTGTGATCTTATGGTCAACCATTCATTGAAAGGGAAGGTTGAATTGCACCAGGACATGCCGGATGAGACGTATGAAGCCAATGTTGTTTCTAAGGAGCAAATATTGTAATATACTTTGATGGCACAGCAAGAGCAAGCCCTACCGATCGAGTTATTGCTGGAGTGAGGGTAGTCTTTATCTCCCCACAAAATCATGTGCTACCACGAGTCGTTTCTTTAATATAGCCGTGCTCTAATAATGTACCGAATACAAAACTTTGTTGGTCGGCCTTGATATAGCTAAACAACTGGGGGTGAAGAACCTAGAAGCATATAGCAATTCACAGCTCATTGTTAATCAGATGAAGGGAGAATATGAAGTTAGGAATGGGGATCTCATTCCCTATCATACTGCAGCCATCGCGTTGGCCGATTCCTTTGAAGGCTTCTACATTGACTATGTACCCCGTCTCAAGAATACCTATGCCGACGCATTTGCGTCATTTGCGGCCACATTGGCTCTACCTGAAGGAGCTACCTAGCAAATCATGGTAACAAGCAAACAATTGTTCAAGTCGAAGTATACATTGCAGATCCACGCGATTGAAGATGAGCCCGCAACGCTCGAACTTAAAGATTAGCGATTTCCAATCATTGATTATGTCTTATATGGCTTATTGCCCGAAGACATCAAGGAAAGAGAATCTATTCATAGACAAGCACCTAGATTCAACTATGATTCCTAATCCTAAACTTTGTACCGAAGGTCGTATGACGGACTATTGCTTTGCTATTTGTCAAATAGAGAAGCAAAAGAAGCTCTTAAGAAAGCTCATGATGGCATATGTGGAGGTCATCAGTCCAACCCTAAATTGTGGAACCAACTACATAGATTGGGTTATTATTTGCCTAATATAGTACAAGACGCCATTGCATATGCCAAATGATTTCACGCCTGCCAGATACATGCTAATTACATACATCAGTCGCCCAAACATCTTCACCCATCAACCACTTCATGGCCATTTGAGACGCGGGGTATGGACATTGTTGGCCCAATTACCCCACCCTCTTCCAAGGGACATCGCTTTATTTTAGTGATAACTGATTATTTCTCTAAATGGACAGAAGTAATCCCATTGAGAGAAGTCAAGACGAGTGATGTTGTTAAGTTCTTAAAACATCACATCGTATATAGATATGGTGTCTTGAGACGTATCATCCATAACAATGGGCCCTATTTGTTAGCCAAGCCTTCACCCGATTCTGCGATAAATTCAGGATCAAGAATTTGGCCTCAACAGCTTATAACCCTGCTGCTAACGGGCAAGCAAAAACTTTCAACAAGACCATCATCAGAATTCTCACTAAAGTGGTCTCGACGAATAAAAGAGACTGGAACGAGAAGTTGGGTCAAAGCTTGTGGGCTTACCGCACAACGGTTCCTACGTCGACAGGTGCGACACCATTCTCTTTAGTATATGGATGTTAAGCTGTAATACCATTGGAAATCCAAATTCCGTCTCTATGGATAGCACTTGCAACTAGCATGACAACAGAAGAAAAGCATCACCGATGTCTCGAAGAACTAGATTCACTAGATGAAAAGCAACTACTGGCTCAACAACACATCGAATTTTATCAAGCTCGGATTTCCAGAACAGTTGATAAAAATGTTAGATACCGCATATTCAAGGAATATGACTTGGTTCTCCCTGTCCGACGCCCAACGATTCTGAACTCCAAAAATAGGGGGAAGTTCGAGCCAAAATAGGAAGGACCGTTTGTAGTGGAAACTGTCTACTCAAATGGAGCGCATCGTCTCATCAATCAAAATGGCGATAGAATCATGATGCCTATCAATGGTAAATTTCTGAAGAAATTTATCCATAGGCTCCTTAGTCAAACACGTCTCATTGCAAGAGGAGAAGCAAATAGAGGTAATGAATTTCTTACTTCATCCCCTCCAAATTTCCCTCACTAATCCTCTTTGATAGGATGGCGATTCCACAAAACTATCATGTTAATGATTATCTGCGCTAGTCAATGTTTAACTTTTGTTCAAAAATATCTTTCCAATAGTAACCTACTATGTGATATGTTATTGTATTCGATTTTCTAACATCGTCATTTTCCCAAATGGCGTTCGTTTTCCAAACACAGGCCTACCAAGTGACGTGCTTTTGTTTCCATCATCATCGTCATACTCCTAAGTCACTAAACGACATGATATTCCTAACGTTATCATTTCTCCAAATGACGTTCGTTTTCCAAACATAGGCCTACCAAGTGATGTGCCTTTGTTTCCATCATCATTATCATACTCCTAAGTCACTGAATGACATGATATTCCTAACGTCGTTATTTTTCCAAATGGCGTTCGTTTTCTAAACATAGACCTACCAAGTGATGTGCCTTTGTTTCCATCATCGTCGTCATACTCACATAGGCCTACCAAGTGACGTGCCTTTGTTTTTATTATTATCGTCATACTGCTAAGTCACTGAACAACATGATATTCCCAACGTCGTCATTTTCCCAAATAATGTGTATTTTCCAAACATAGGCCTACCAAGTGACGTGCCTTTATTTTTATCATTGTCATCATACTGCTAAGTCACAGAACGACATGATATTCCCAACGTCGTTATTTTCCCAAATGACGTGTGTTTTCCAACATTAGCCTACCAAGTGATGTGCCTTCGTTTCCATAATTGTCATCACACTCCTAAGTCACTGAATGACATGATATTCCTAACGTCGTCATTACCCCAAATGACGTTCGATTTTCAACTTTGATCTACCAAGTGATGTGCCATTGTTTTCATTATCATTGTTATTCTAAGTCATTGAATGACTTGATCATCCCAACCTCGTCATTTTCACAAATGACGTTCGCCTTCCTAACGAACCTACCATGTGTTGAGCTTTGTTCTTAACACTTAGTCATAACTTAAACTTTGTTATCATACATTTGATCTAAAGCCTAAAAAGGGCCAAGGATAAAAGAGAAATCTTATCACTTAAGTCTAAGAGAAGCTCTTTGATAACTTATCATACTGAGGGAAAAAGTATGGCTAGTCCAACTCAAACGGTAGTTGGTAAAGACAACTCAAGTCCGTTGATAGCTGAGGGTTTGCTAAAAATTCTAAGTTAAAATTCTTCAATTTGCACAAAAAGAAAGAACAATATGTGGATAAAACATTCAATTTTATTCATATAATAGCTAAAATTACAAATACAGAAAGACGAAGTACATAGATTGAACTTAGAAAACTTAAACTACACTATGAGGTTCAGTTACAAGTTATTTAGACGACCTTCGAACTACACTATAAAATTCAGTTACAAGTTCTTTCGATGTCCTTCGAACTACACTATAAAATTCAGTTACAAGTTCTTTCGACGACCCTCGAGCTATACCATGAGCTTCGTCTACAACAACATCATAGTTCTTATTGTTGAAGTTCCATCTTCCATTCCTGGGCATGAAGTCTTCTCCATGCCCGACTTTTAACTTTGATGCTGGTAGCACCCGCCTATCTGCTTGGGTGAACTGAGTACTAATAGAAACACCACAAGCTCTGAGCATAGGATCAGCATTTTCCCCATATCCGTAGAACATGGATGAGTTATAGAGTAAAGCAGCTCTCTTAAGATAGTTGTTGATGCTCGTGAGAAGAAGAGCAAGCCCTTCAGTGGGTCTGTGAAGCTTCCACACAACCCAAGATTCAAATGAAGGGTTGCGCTCGAAAGTCCAGCAAGTTGCTGAACAACAGTCTGACTTTGGTCTTGAAAGATTGAGAAATTCTCAAATAAAGGAGCCCCTGTAAAGATCAAAAATACAAAGTTAGCACGAAGTTCGTCAGACAAGTGGAGCTCTTTAGGCAAAAGAACTTTTGTCAGACAAGCAAAGCTCATCAAGAAAATGAACTTCATCATATAAGTGAAGTTTGTCAGACAAATGAACCTCGTAAAACGAAGTTAGAGGAAGAATGTTCATCTACCCAACAAGGGCTTAATTGTTTCAAGCATAAATTTTGCACTGGTGGAGAGTGTACGACTTAGTCAGAGTTTACCTGAAGCAACATCGTCGATCAAAGGGACCGTGATATCAAGTTTGCCTACCTCACCAGCGATGATCATTGAAGCCAGAAAACCTTGAAATCATGAAGGGGATAATGAGGGGAACAATGAGAAGAGGAAATTTCTCTAAGTCATTTTGTAACAGAGCTCAAAGAAGAAGGAGATGACACTTCTCGAAGAGCTATGGCCTATTTATAGGCAGTGGAGCCAATTAAGTGGATGGGGTCTGTTACGCAAATCCTTGAGCGTCAGATGGTCAAGAGGCGTTGGAATCGAAGAGATGCATTCAATGCATTCGTACTTAACACAGATAGAGCAAGATTTAGAGGTGCATTAAGTATTGAATACTTATTGTTATCCCAACGAAGCGACGGATTCATTTAGATTAACAACTTGGGAACTATTGGAGTCCAATTGACTTTATTTAATAAGATTAATTCTCATTCTAAATTTTAAAATGACGAAGGTCATTATCTCAATTGAGTTCGAATTTCGAGACTCGGTTGAGACTAGTTTGAACCTCGAAGGTCACTATCTCCATTGAGTTCGAATTTTGAGACTCAGTTGAGACTAGTTGGAACCTTGAAGGTTATTATTTCGATCAAACTCAAATGTCAAGGCACAATTGACACCAATTTGAACCTCGGTGTAAAATAGCAAAGGTCGCTGTTTCAACCAAGATTTAATTAGAATAAGTTGAACCTCGTTTTCATGGCACAAAATAACAAAGGTTGCTATTTTAACCAAGATTTAGTTGGAATCAGTTGAACCTCGTTTTCATGGTGCAAAATAACGAAGGTCGCTGTTTCAACCAAGATTTAGTTGGAATCAGTCAAACCTCATCTCCAAGGTGCAAAATAACGAAGGTCATTGTTTCAACCAAGATTTAGTTAGAATCAGTTGAACCTCGTCTCCAAGGCGAAAAATAATGAAGGTCGTTGTTTCAACCAAGATTTAGTTGGAATCAAACGAACCTCGTTTTTCACCGTGCAAAATAACGAAGGTTGCTATTTTAACCAAGATTTAGTTAGAATCTGTCGAACCTCGTCTTTAATTTCAAAACAAACGAGGGTCATTACCTCAATCAAGTGCTGGTTGAGATACTTCGAACCTCGTCTTAAAATTCTAAGACTTGGTTTTCGACAGTTGTCCCGTAGTTTTTGAAATTCTAAAGGTGAAGACTCGTTAAGACAAGTCTTATGTATTGCATGACTAATGAACTCTATTAACAAAGAACCAAAGTGCATAAATGAGAAAGTTGATAGATAAGAGCATAACTGTATTGATAAAATATCATTACAATTGCTCAATAGTTTTGCGGATCTCCTTAGCAAGTTGGTTGATAGATTCTTGGTGTGCCATTTCAACCTCCGCCATTGCTTGCTTGCGCAAATCATCATCAAAGGGCACTTTCACATTACTTACGGTGTTGCTCAGCCTCTCCAAATCATCTGACTCAGCCTGAAGCAATGTTTGATGTTCTGCTTGCTGAGTTTTCAAAGTTTTTCGCCTTTTGGTTGCGCCCTTCAATTCATTCTCTGCTTCGGCCACTTAGCTTGGATATCAGCAAGCACAACTCTATAAGATTTGACTAAGCGTTGTCGGTCGCGTTCAGTATCAGTGATCTTTTTGATCTCGCTGGATAATTTGTCGCTGACGTCCCCGAGTTCTTTGATCTTCTGCTTCTTCTCGAGCACTTGACGTTCAAGCTCAAACAGAGAATCATCATCCCTTTGCCTCAAAAGCTGCATAGCCCGGTCTTCAGTTAAATGGAGGAGGGATTGATTCCGACGATTTTGCCACTTTTTGAAAATGCTTTCAACCTTTACCAAATGCATCTAATAGGGCAGCGTGGCTATATCGCTGGTCAAGCTCTGCATCACATGTAAAATAGGTTCCAGCACCGCCTTGATCCTAGCAAAATCCTCACCATGATCCAATACTTGAAAAGGGAATTCTCTCAGAATGGTGAGAAAACTATTCCAGACCATCGACACCCTAAATTCTTTCGACAGGTCAAAAGAAGAAAGAGGGTGTAACATGGAAAGGCACCGCTTCCGAATGACCAGCAAATGTCACCATTATTTCTGATGAGGTGAACAAAGTGGCTTCCATAATGGTTGTAGGAGCAGCAATGACAGTTGGAGAAGCAGTAACGATAGTAGCAGAAGTGGTAGCAAATATAGTTGATGCTAGAGTTGGAGTTTCCATTGAGGCGATAGAGCTATCAGGCACAACACTTGTCATCATCTCAGCCTCGGTCCTGGAAACTACGTCTGAAGTAACTTGTCTCCAATAGTTGTTTTAAGAGTAATAGTTGTATCTGTACCTACTCCGGTGTTAATAGTTGTACTCGGAGTGATCTCGGCTTCGATTGGGGTAACGAGGGTAGCGGCAGCATCCTCAGCAGTCACACTTGGTTCAGAGTGTGATCTCACACGGAGTCAAGATAGTGGAACGTTATCCTTGGACTCTGACTCCGTGTCAACTCTAATTGATTCAATGGGAGGAGCGATTACCACTGGAGCTTCTTGCCTTGGCCTCTTCGCGACACGTTTAATTCTCCTCATAAATCCTGGCCTCTTAAGCTTCTCCCCTATTTGCCTCTAAGCTTCAGTCCTTTCAACTCGTTCTGTAGGAGGAATGTCAGATGTTAAAAATTAACAGAGTGACAATTCAAAGCTTACGATAAGCTAACATTAGCATACCAGTGGGTTCCATGGAAAGGTTGGATTCCCCAAGCACAGCCTCAGTGGATTGTCGAGGGGAAATTCTACTCTCAAAAGCTTCATGCTGAAAGTGCTCAAATGGCTCATCAGCACGAGTGGGATCCCCAAAGTGGCCGAAAGAAGCTCTGGCTCCAAGAGCCTCATCCTCCCCAGCAGCAGCGAGTATATTACTCGCGTATTCATCAACACATGGAAATCTCGGGAGTGTACTCTTATCCAGAGCTGCGTCCACCTCTTCTTGAGTCTCGTGAGGACTAGAAGGTCGGGATCTTCTGCACCAACATTTTCTTCGGCATATAAGAATTATTTAAGTTCTAGAATGCGACTCCTATTGCCAGATCTATAGCAACATGGAATGAAGCATAGTCCAAAGGAGTTGATGTTGAAGTTTGGGATCACCGCATTCACCATGCAACGCCACTTGCAATAAGGGAGCGTTTCCCGGGGTTGAGGATTTTGTTGTGGGAGTAAGAAGAGAGCACCGGTACCACTAGCGATGGTCCAATACCAAGCTCTTGCTCTAATAACCAGACTACAACCCTCAGATTGTAATTGAGTATTGGGGTTACTAATGTATAATTGGTTATAACCAAATTGGCGGGCAAAGCAGCAAGGCAGGTATGGTTCTATTACACATACAGAGCCGAAGCGGTAAATGAGGTACCCAGGACGAATGTTCAGGAACCACAGGAAGCAGCCAAGTGATAGGGTGGTGTAGCCCTGACTGTTGGATTCATCTACTACAGCTTGGTCATAGCTAGTCTCGGGAAAATGAGGAAAACACCGGTTGAACTCGAAATTCTTATGGTCCCGGAGGGTACGTCTCACCAAAGCCATATGATGCTTACTCCAATCAGATTTTTCCAACCTCTAAATAAAAGGAGTAGCCTGTCACGCTATGCGAACGGAGGGCATGTCCATAAGTGTAGGACAGTGCATGACGAACCACGCCATGAGATAGGCATAAGGCAATTCTACCTTGGGGTTCTCAGCACCATGAGAAAAAGCATAACATAAACGCCACAATCCCCAATGGACACGAGTGAGCATGGCAGGTAGAAGAGCATATTGATTACCGTGCACCAAACAAACGGTCGAAAATACCACATCTACCGACAATGCATCAAAGCTGCCAAAAGGAACAACAATATGTTTGAGCCATAACATGAGATACCCTGCCAGTAAGGCCTTAGAAGAAATCACCTCCCCACATTGGAAAAAGTAACTATCAAATGTCATGCCTGCCGTGTAGCCTTGCTCATCTGAAGATGTCATATAAGACAGGGATAGATTGGCGAGTATACGTTGAGACAGTTCGCCTGCCTCACAAGGACCCATTGGTACTATGGGGTCCTTCTTATGATTCAAATTCTGAAAGAGGTAATGCGCCCAGATGTTGTAGCTGATGAGCTTTTCACCTTTTTTATCAGCCCGTCCCTCTACATTTAGACAAATATAGTAGTGGCACATTACCTCCCAATAAGTTTTAATAACTTGAGAGTGTTTTTTCTCTAGATCGGTTAGCTCCTTGTACCCCGAGACATATTCCTCATAAGGGTATCTTCCGTACGGCAACCCAGAGACCTCAGCCATCTCATAAAGAGGAATTCCCAATTCACCGTTTGGAGTAAAGAAGGTACGAGTGTCGGGATTATATAACTCCAACACCCCGAAGAAATAGTGAGAGTTAGTTCTTAAACCAAGTCGTGTCACCCTGATGGGCGCATAAAGTCCAAATCTCTGCAGGTCCTCCTGATTCTCCTGCAAGAAGTATTCGGTGACACGAGGCCACCACTGGGTAGGACTCCAACAAGACCAATCAGGAGTCCTAAAGTTCTTAGCCAGGAAGCCCCTTTAAATTGAAGAATGTACGGCCAAAGGTGTTATCTTCCTCAGCTGTTTTGCCGATGGGCAATTCTCTCTGAAATAGTCCTGGGTACAGTCCGGTTACGTAGCGACTGTTACTGTCTATCTTAGCACCACTTCTGGAGAAATAGCCACATATCACCCCATCTTACGTCGGGGTCATGTCCCGGTCCATCTTCCTTAGAGCAGAAACAATCTTTAGGGTGGTGAGAGAACAGTCACGTTCCATCTGGGGTAAGAACATATTGCGATTGTTCATAGTCCTAAGCCATCTAAACCATTGATAGGTGCACAATTCCAATAAGACCGGATCCTCTGAAGAGTCTCCAAACAAGAAAACATGCTTCACGATTTGGTCACGGTTGATTGATTCTAAGGGAGCGTCAGTAATCAAGCGCCTAAAAGTAGAGATGGAAGGCTCAGAAAGAAGTTCAAGTCCTTCTTGTTCTCAATCCCCGAACATAGTGATGCCCTCAAGAGAGGAATAGTGGAAATCATATTCCATCACTTAGGTACCATCTGCTACGAAAGTACCATATGGAGGAATTGGAACAGATGGATGAACAACTGCACAAAAGGCGAAGAAAGTTAGCTCAAAAAATGAGTCATTGTCCAAGAACACGACGGTCACCCCAACAACAAACTTCGTTAAACAAATAAACCTCATCTAATAACGAACCTCGTTAAATAGATGAACCACGAACTTCGTTAATAGATGAAATTCATCTAATGACGAACCTCGAGCTTTGTTAATTGAACTAATATTTTATGTTGGATGAACCTCGTAGTGAAGATAAAGTTTGTCAATTTAACGAACATCTTCAGTGAAGACGAAGTTTATTGGTCAAACAAAAACTCATTTGACAAACATTAAGGATGAACCTCATCGGAATAGCCAACACAGTTGGACATATGAAGTTCAATCGATAAGTGAAGTTCGTCAGAAAAAGACAAAATATGTCAGACAACGAACATCATCAGTTCAAAAGATATCATCTTTTAGAGGGATTTCGTCTTAGAAAGGGAGAAACTGTTCATCTCCTTCAAGAAATCTAAGTCTAAAATAGACAGGGTTCATCTGTGTTAAAACGCAGATCTTGCGTTCAGATCTATTACCTGAGAAAGCGGATGAAACCGTGGGATCATCTGAAGGACCGGCGATTCCCTTGCCTTTGCCTTTTTTCGCAGCGATTTTAGGGGTCATTGGTTTCGAATTGGAAGCTCTCAAAGAAGAAAAAGCTTAAAACTTGGAGATGAAATATTTTGACAACTTAAGCGACTAGAAGAAGAAAGGGGTTCTTCGTATGTTGACGCTATATATATATAGGTAGGAGAAATCGAATCAAGAGCCGAGATCTTTGGTTGAGATTGTTAGACGAATCCTCTTTCCAACGAGATCTGCGGGTAAGATATAGGGAGGAGATCTCGAGGCACTAGCTACCAGCTACCTATCAGGCCTAGAAAAAGTGCATAATTGTTACTACTGATAAGACTGAAAAGTGTCATACGGACGCGGCTCTAACAATACTCATATGGCAAGACGAGGGTCAGCCAACCGTAGAGCCGCGTGACGAAGCTTACAGAAGCATTGAATTGCGAATAATGAGGCTAAGTGCGTCCAAATAGGATTCAAAGTGTTTCAGACTCCATGCAGCCCAATTTAAGTCTGAAAACTTTGAAGGGGGTTTTGTAGGCATTAAAAAAGTACCGAACTTCAAAACATGATGAAGGTCTTCATAGGGACGAACCTCGCCACCCAGTGAGGATCCCTATTAGATACGAGGTTCGAAGCTTGTCGTTGGATACGAGGTTCAAAACTCGTCATTAGAAACAAGGTTCGAAGCTTGTTGTTGGATACAAGGTTCAAAACTCGTCATTGGAAATGAAGTTCGAAGCTCGTCGTTAGATACGAGGTCCGAAGCTCGTTATTGGAACCAAAGTTCGAAGCTTGTCGTTGGACACGAGGTTCAGAACTCATCATTGATACAAAGTTCAGAGTTTGTCGTTGGATACGAGGTTCGAAGCTTATCACCAGATTTAAAGCTTAAACAAGGCTCGTCAAAAGGAAAGTCACAGACTTGCTATATAGTTAGACTCAGCTATCGAAGACATAGTTCGTTGGTGAATACGAAGCTCGTCAGACGATGTCAGTGAAGACTATTCACTATACTGTAAAATTGGTCTTGGAAGAAGAACCTCGCTGCATATTAAGGCTCGTTCAATCTGATGAACCTCTCCATGTAGCGAGGCTCGTTGTCCGTAGGAGATCCAGCTGTAATGTTTTGAAGACCTAGTCAGCCACATGCGCTAAGCTTCAGGAGCACGTTTCAGTCTATTAACTAGCATGTGCTAGATTGAAGGAGCCGGTTACACCCTCTACCCATAATTTTAGCACGTCAGTTACATGCTGAAGCTCTATAAATAGCCATGAGCGGCTATGAAGAAGGGGACTTTTAGACTCTGGGGAAGATTTTGGCGATCGCTTAGAGAGAGATTTGTGCTTGTATTCTCGTGATCTAAGCCATCGCCAGAAGCTTTTGTGATCTTGTTCTGATCATCAACGGGAGGCAATCTCGACTCAAGCATCGAGGGAAGCATCATTTTGCCACTAAGAGCCCACGTTAAACAAAGAGAAGCTGAATTAATCTTCTCTTCATCTGTAATCGAGAGAGAGAGTGAGTGATTGTAAGGGATTCGCACTAAGTGATTGAATCCATTCTTAAAACAAGAAATCAATCAAACATTAATTTTTCAACCCAATAGTAGGAGGTTAGCAGGATAGAGACCAAAATCAGCAGCCGCAGAATCGCGAGCATGACTAGCAACAGAGGATCAAACCACCTCTGTTAGCTCCGAGCCAGGGAGAATGCACATGCTACAGAGCCTTCAGTGCAGCAGAACATAACGATCAATCAACTTTTTGAGATATATGATGTGATCTAAGAGCAGAGTCATAGTGGAAGGTATGTTCTCGATGAACTCCTTCTAAATTCGTATCTTTTGGGAACTTCACAATATGCTATCATGGATAGACTTCACTTGGTTACACATTCTCTAGACGATCCTTTTTAGTCTTCTTTCCTTTGGGAGAGGCATCCCTCTTAGAGAGTATTTATAGGAGATGCATTATCAACTTAGATGAGTCTAAGTTCATAGTTGATTTTTCTGCTTTGCATAAATATACAAAACTTATGTGATGTTTTGGTATGGATTGATTATTTTCCTACCATGTTATTGTCAACTGCCTTGTGAAGATAGACGGTTTGTAAATATTCGATAGATTTGTATAGTTTGTAGCAATGTGACGCCTCTGGGTTCACATAAGGCTGTAGTCCAAGGTGAAATCAAGAATGTCAAACCTGCCATGCACCACACCGTGCAACAACATGTTTCACCATCACAATTAACATCTATCTAGTAGAGTCAATAACAGGTGTAGGTACAAAAGCAAGTAAAAGATAATACAGGAAGGACTGATGAAATAATAATGATCAAATAGATGTCTCATCATCCAACAAATAGAAATACAAAGTCAATGTCTGAATAAATAAACTGGAGTACTCAACAAGTCTCAAATACAAATATCTGACAAGAAGGAAAATAAGGCACACAGCCTTTACAACTTCTAGAACAATACTCTCAACTGTCTAACATAATCTATAGTGGAGCTCCAACATAAGTATAACTAAACAGCTGAACACTAAGGTGTGTCGCCATCACCCTGCGACTCTCCGGGCTCCTGACTCGTTACCTGAAAGGGGGAGGGACAACGAGCGTCAAAGCGCTTGTAGGCATATAAAATTGCCTATAGGTCCCTTAGCATAGCTCGGCATGATAATTCGACAAATCAACGAACGCTCGAGTGATGAGGCGACGAGATCAACGAATTGTACGCAAACAACGGAATGCGTTCGCGCGTAGAACCAATTCAACGGTTCAGAAAGTCAACGAGTCGTCCAATAACAAAACGGATTTGAACTCAAACACCGAGGCGGATTTACTGCCAAATGAAGACCCGGACTGTCAAATCAAAGTTCGGACAAATCAAACGAAGAACCGGAAGACGGAAAATGACGGAAAACACCCCCAGGGGGCTCGGCAAAAACCGAGCCACCTCGGGGTGGCTCGGCCAAAGCCGAGCCACCCAGGGTGGCTCAGCCAAGGCTGAGCCACCTCAGGGTGGCTCAGCCCAGTGCCGAGCCACCCTGAGGTGGCCGCCCAGATCTGTGCCAAATGCACAGATCTGGTTCCCTATAAATAGGGGGTGTGAGGCATCATTTTGGAGGACTTTTGGAGAGCCGAAACTCTGCCGGATTGAGACCTCGTGCTTGAGTTTTTTTTGAAGGCTTGGAGACTTGGACGTTTGGATCTGATTCTTGGCGAGCACCCGCATCACACAAGGCAGGAGTTCGAGAGGATCGAGATCCCAGATCTACGTCGTTACACTCCGGATCAAAGCTTGGTCTTTGATCCCGAGGTTCGAGCGGTTGTTTCCTTGGTGAAACAATCCCTCCGGCTATTATTTCCTTGGTGAAATAATACCCGTGATACTTCGTAGATCTGCTTGGATCCAGATCTCGAGGTGGTCAACAGAACAACCATCGGCGCAGGCAAACAACCCACGCAAGCGAGTGACCGGATAACAGGAGCTCGCGATTTGTTCGAGAAAAGAGAAAAGTTGTAATTTTTATTTCTTTGTTTCGATTTTCATTGTAAACCGGATCTTATAAAAAGACCGGATCTTTCTGTAACGCATAAAGTTGTTATTTTAAGAGTGCAATGACGTCAATGAAGAAAACATCAAATTTTCCCGCGAACACTCTGGCGACCACCGTGGGAGCCACCGATCTCGCTGCCGAGATCGGAGCGTCGCAGCCGCGGATCTCGATCCCGGTCGTGGAGGAGGTCGAGTATGAGTTCGACCAGCAGAAGTACGAGGAGTACGTGTCCTCGTCCGGATCTACCTCCCCCCTAAGTCCAAGAAGTCCCAGAAGTTCTCCTCCAGGAGAAAAGTCCGTTGGTGCGAGGAAGTTGAAGCCACCAACGTCAACCTCACCCCGATCGACGTTGAAGTTGCGTCGGGTAAAGTCCCACCGGCCTCTAAGCAGGTCAAATCAGCTATTGAAGGTGTAGTGACTCTCTCTAAGAGAGCCCGCCAGAGGCAGCGTCAACGCCTCGCGAAGCAATTCGCAAAGGCCATGGAGTCTGTTGACGGGGTCCACTACCATGCGGATCTGAAGAGCAAACGAGGGAAATAGCCTCAACAACAAATGAAGGGTGGTTCCTCCAAGCCATCAACTCTGGAGTGGGTCCGTGTCAAACGGAACCGTTCGACGCTGGAGGAGCGTATTCTCAAACGCCATGCAATATCGGCGCAAGCACGGGCCAAAGCTGAAGAAGTCCGTCAGAAGCTACAGAAGGAGGTGGTCAAGAAGCCGCCATCAACTCGCAAGGTTTGGAGGCCGAAGTCTGAAGCGGCGGTTCAGACCAAGGAGCAACAACTACAGCCTCCGAAAGTTCAAGCTCCGGCAAATCAACCCAAACAGCCGGTGATTTCCGTAACTGTTCCGGGAGATCCAGCAGGACCATCCCAGAAGAGTAAGTCGGTTTTGGAGCGCCTCGGTCCCCTTCAGAAAGAACGAGGCAAAGCGTCAGTCCAAGAACGGTTGGGGCCAATGAAGAAGTCCTAAACAATTCAACATGCTGGGGGTCGCCGCAACCCTCAACATTTGGAGAAGATTGTGGCACCCAAGCGCACAACTTTGCGCATCGAAGTGCAAGAGCCCGCTGAAGATTCACGCCCACAAAGGCGCGTTTCGAGGCGTGTGACTCTGGAAGGCCCAAAGAAGTCAATTCATCCTCAGAAGAAAACGTTATCGTCTGATGACGATGACGTTATACCTGGGAGATCGTGCCAACACACGATAGGTTGCTCCGATCTTCAAACGGACGAGCTGTACTATCGTGCCGGGGGTACGAGTAAATCCAGAAAGAGGAGCCCTCGAAGGTTCGAGACTCAGTGTCCTTGCTCGAAGCTCATTCGGGCGGTACTGTTTGAATGCAACTGTGTCAAGGCAGTCCCCGAGAGAGTCTCGGTATTCGAAAGACTCAGCACTGGAATGCCAAAACCAAGGCATAAGCGTTTCCAATGAAGAAGAACGAGGGTCGAAGACGGTGAACATTCAAGAGTCACCGCTAATATGACCAGCACAGGAACATCGGCTCAGGATAACCCCGAGGCGATTCCAGAAATACCCCGACGTGTAACTCGTCTTCAGTACAGAGCCATCATTCGTGCAACGTATGGTAGGGTTCGGACAAGAGTACCTTCGGGAGATGAAGAATCAGATGCTGGCTCAGCAGTTGCGTTTGACAACACCGTGTCCAGTGAAGGACAACCCCGCGAGTCGTTTATGATAAGCGCGGAGCAAGTGGCCAAGATGTTCGAGGATGCCATGGCCAAAAAACAGGAAAGCTTTAGGTTCGAAATGCAAATGGCTATACAAAACATGAGAGAGATACATGACCAACAGATTCAAGCATTAAGGAACCAACAAGGCGAACCAAGTCGTCATAACCAGAACCACCTGGAAGATGAGGACACAAATGAAACTCGTAATGCCAATAACCCTCCCATCAATCCAGGGGGTGGTAACGAGAATACTAGTGAAGACACAGGTGAAAGCCTAAAAATTAAAAATCTTGAGAGCAAAATCAATACATTGATTTCCGCTCAAGAGACGAAAAAGACAGGTATTCCTTGTCCATACCCAAGAGAGTGGGAATCAATCCCATATCCGGCGAAGTTCAGTCTAATTAACTTCACGCCATTTAATGGGATGGGTTCACCCACTCAGCATTTGATTTACTTCAAATCGCACTTGAGAGTCATCTCTGGTAATGAGTCTCTGATGGTGCGGTCATTCGTTGGCACTCTTCGCGGAGCCGCCTTCGATTGGTATCGTCGCCTTAAGCCAGGAAGCATAAACAGCTGGGACGACATGGAGACTAAGTTCCTCACGAATCTCTTCGACGACGACACCAAAATCTCTATCGGATCGTTGCTCGATGAGAAGCAGAAAGACGGGGAGTTAGTCGACACCTTCGTCAAAAGGTTTCGGAACAAGGCGATGAACTGCCGGGACCCGATCACTGAGGAATTCATCCTCCAGACCTGCCACAACAACCTTTCGCTGGATGTGTTGGAAGCAATGGGCACAACACCATCTAAGACCTGGAAGGATTTGAAGGTTCGAGGAGAGCAAGCTGAACGATTTCTCAGAAGAAAGAAGGTGGAGAGAGGCCAACCGGCAACAAATCCTCCGAAACAGAGCTTCAACCAAAAAGGGAAAGGTAAAGCTCATGTCAATGCCGTTGATGCTAACCAAACTTTTCAATTGCAACCTCAGCAACAACAGCAGCAACGAGCACCACAACAATCGCAGCCGCATTGGCAGCAACGGCCTCAGAAGCAAAAGTCTTCGGAGCCGAGGTTTCCCAAAGTCTACTCCTTTAAGGATGATGAAGTTCCCGGCATCTTCAAGTACTTGTTAGAGAACAACAAAATCCAGTTGCTGGCGATCGTAGATCATGAAGGGGCCACCAAGGTGATGGACCCGAAGTACTGCGCGTACCACAGAGCGGTCCACCACCCAACGAAGTCTTGCTACCACCTCAAGGATAAGATCCAGGCTTTAATCGACGTAGGAGTCATAACCCCGAAACCAGCCAAGAATGTGGGAGCAAACGCGGTGTTAATCAGTTTTGGATCGGTGCCTACAACTTGGTTCGAGCCAAAGCGCGTCACCAAAGTCGGGATGAAGACAGTGAATGACGACCCGCACGGACAACGCCAAAAAGGACTCGTCCCACACACAGCCCCAAACGGTGAAATTCTTTGGGTGCACCCCGACCTGATTGGAGATGAACAATGGGCCGGATCGTCATCCAAGAAGAAGTCCAAAGGGAAAGGCAAGTCTTGTTACGGAGTTTCTGCCATCCCAGGAGAAGATGACGAAAGAATCCCCGCTTTCCCACTTTCCGACGAGGAACAGGAGGTCTTTGCGACCCGGAGTGGAAATGAATACCACTTCAAATATCCATCCCCTGGCGATCAGTTTGCTGAGCAGGGGGTGACAAAACGAGGATCAGCCAAGACTCTCACAGAGCTGGGGGTGATTGCAGTTCCCAAACCGGTTGAAGATGCTCGACGACAGACGGTTGACAAACAGAAAGAAAAGAGGCCCGAGGAGGTTCACAATCTGAAGCAGTCTCGTTTCAGTCGTCCGATTGGAAAGGACAAACCGGAGAGTTCAAAAAATCCGCGTGCCTTTGACATCATGGCTTAACTAGCCAATATTCCAGCGCGGATAACGCTGTACGAGTTGCTCCAATTGTCCAAGGAAACTAGAGAAGCCTTGCAAGAAGCCTTGGCCGATTCGGAGGCATTCCTCACCAGGATCAAACCAGCTCCTGAAGAACTGGAAATGTTAGCCCAACAGTGTAATGTGGCGGCCAAGAATCTTCCCTGCATCACCTTCACCAAAGAGGACATGCAGACGAAGAATTTAAATCATGATCGGCCCTTGTATTTCGTCGGGTACATCGGCTCCAGCGAGGTCAATCGAATTCAAGTGGATCCGGGTTCCGCTGTGAGTATTATGCCACTTCGCTTAATGCACAGCCTTGGCATTCCAATCAGCAAGTTGGCATCTACGGGCACAGTCATTTACGGATTCAACACCAGCGGGTCAAGACCTTTGGGGAAAATCCGGATAAAGTGCCAGATGGGTGATCTGAAAACGGAGGTCACGTGCTACGTGATTGATGCTGAGACATCCTATAACTTACTATTGGGTCGGCCTTGGATCCATAGTAATGTTATAGTTCCCTCCACTCTACATCAGTGTTTGAAATATGTCGACACTGATGGAAGAGTTAGGACGGTGGTCGCAGATAAGCAACCATTCAAAGGGTATGAGAATTACTTCACAGATTCTCTCCTTTATGGTAACGAATCCGACACGGAACCATCGATCGAAGGCACGGACAGCGGAGAAGAAGCTGATTCTGAAGCCGGATTCGATTACAATGGTGGTTTTGTTTTGAATGACATTGTACCCTTTGTAATCAATCTCGATGACGAACAGTCGTCAGACGGTGGTTGTAACTGGCAACTTGCCGATATTGAAATAAATCCTGGTTTAGAGTACTCCTTGTCTCTTGATGATGTGATAGAAGGATTATACAATAATCCCAATTTATGTATGCCGCTCCGATCATCTTATGTAACGAAGAAACGCCTCCAGCATTCCTTCGGAACAACTCGGATTATTCCTGCCAAAACAGGAGGACAAAAAGAAGTGATCTACGGTAAAGGAGAAAATCTTCCGTTGCCGGATCATTTCCTAAGAGAAGATGAAGACGATGACAAATCTGGTCTTCACTTATCAAAATATAGTCCGGAAGCGCGTACGCTCATGGAAAAACAAGGGTACGACTTTACACTCGGAGAAGGTTTATACTTCGACCGAGGTTCCCGTGTCCCAGTCAAAATGGCATATGTCCCAAAAGGGAAACCGGATAATTATTACCGTCACAAGAGAGGCCTAGGCTATGTCTCATCAGATGACGAATGTGGTTGGCAAATCATCGATCAAATTGCTAACAAAGCTAAGGATGGGTACTTGCCAGACTCTTCAGCTGAGGATTCCGACACAAGTTTGGGAGAAATGTTCAAAGCCTTAATGTCGAACATGACTACAGCTGATCCATCTACAATGGAGGACGACGATCAAATGCAAACATGGGAGGATCCATGGGTTCATCACTTAAACATGCAGTATGGTGATAGGTTCGAGCAAAGAGAGCCACCCACCGAAGACGAAGTAGTCCAGATCAATATGGGTGATGAAGCCAATCCAAAGCCCATATTCATCAGCGGTAGTCTTCCCCCAGATGAAAAGGAAGAGTTAATTACCTTGATCAGAGAGTACATTGATGTCTTCGCCTGGAACTATGAAGACATGCCAGGACTTGACCCCAATGTGGCAATGCACCGCCTCGACATCAAGCCGGATGCCAAACCTGTCAAGCAACAGCAAAGACGGTTTTGTCCGCAGATCATGGAAGCCATCGAGGCTGAGGTTAAGAAGTTGATCGACTCAGGATTCATCCGAGAGGAACAACATCCAGACTGGTTAGCCAACATCGTTCCTGTCATGAAGAAGAATGGCAAGATCAGGATTTGCATCGACTTCAGAAATTTGAATGAGGCATGTCCAAAAGATGATTTTCCTCTCCCGATCACGGATGTCATTATCGACAATACATGCGGGTTCGAAAGAATGTCCTTCATGGACGGCTTTTCGGGGTATAATCAAATCAAGATGCACCCGGATGACGAAAAGCATACAGCATTCAGAACGCCCCTCGGTGTCTTCTGCTACACGGTGATGCCGTTCGGTCTGAAGAATGCAGGTGCTACATACCAACGAGCGATGACTAAGATTTTCCAGAAACATCTCAGGAAAACGGTGGAATGCTATGTTGATGATTTGGTGGTAAAGAGCCGCAACAAAGAAGATCACATCAAGGATTTGAGAACGATGTTTGATCTTATGCGGAGTCATCAGTTGAAGATGAATCCCACAAAATCCTTCCTCGGAATGTCCAGCGGAAAATTCCTTGGATTCGTCGTCACCACTAAGGGTATACACATCGACCCAGACAAGGTGAAGGCAATACATGAATTGCAATCCCCGAGGAATCTAAGAAAGCTCAGAGGATTGCAAGGGCGTTTAGCTTACATCCGGAGGTTCATCTCAAATCTATCTGGGAAGTGCCAACCATTTTCTAAGCTAAACAAGAAGGGCGTGTCATTTATTTGGGACGATGCGTGTTAAAAAGCATTCGAAGATATCAAGACATATTTGATGAATCCCCATGTTCTTGTTGCACCAAAATCAGGTAAACCGTTCTTGATTTACATCAAGGCGATGAACCATTCGATAAGTGCTTTATTAGCACAAGACGATGATAATGGTCACGAACAGGCAGTTTATTACCTAAGTCGGACCTTGATAGGCGCCGAATCTTGATATCCGATGATCGAGAAAGAATGTCTCGCATTGGTATTCGCAGTACAAAAGATGCGACATTACTTGGTTGGCCAGACGATTTACGTTATTGCTAATGTTAATCTGGTACGGGTATTCATGACTCATCCGGGTTCGATGAATTGGCGGTTGGCAAAGTGGGCCCTTCTCTTGTCTCAGTACGACTTGCACTTCAAACAGCAGAAGTCGGTCAAAGGACAAGCGATTTGTGATCTTTTGGCGGCAAGTCCGACAACAGATACGGTCGAGGTATATGATGACTTGCCAGATGAAACCCACGAGGTTAATACCACATCACACCAACAAGTATGGCAATTGTACTTTGATGGTGCTTCGAGAGCAGTTAATAAAGGCAATAACCCCTGGATGTTCTAGAGTCTCCTCCGGAGTCGGAGTTGTCTTAGTTTCCCCAGGGAAGCACGTGATGCCTCGAGCTTATTCACTGACGAATCCATGTTCCAATAACATAGCCGAGTACAACGCGCTTCTCATTGGACTCAGTTTCGCCAAGGAGCTGGGGGTTGAATATCTCGAAGCTTTTGGGGATTCTCAATTGATAGTCAATCAAGTTCGTGGAGAGTATGAAGTCAGGAACCCAGATCTGATTCCGTACCATCACGAGGCCGTCAAAATAGCGGATTCTTTTGAAGAATTCTATTGAATACATCCCGCATCTTCAGAACGCTTATGCAGACGCACTGGCAGCACTAGCAGTATCACTCGGTAGCCGCCCGAAACTGAACTGCTAGTCACAGTAAGATCACACCAACTCTGCATACCCATATACGATATGGATATCGAAGAGGAGGATGATAGAAACGAAAACGCCAAAGAGGTGAACTCAACCCAAATCGGGTCTGAGTGTCGAGATTGGCGCTTTCCCATCATTGATTATGTCCAATATGGTATTTTGCCGGAGGATGTAAAAGAAAGAGAATCTATTCGCCGAAGAGCGCCACGGTTCTTTTATAATACTGAGACCTGTACGTTATATCGCCGGGGGTATGATGATTTGCTTCTCCGGTGCCTTTCGAACGAAGAAGCAAAAGAAGTTCTTAAGAAAGCACACGAAGGAGAATGCGGCGCGCATCAGCCCGGTCCCAAGCTGTATGATCGAATCAGAAGAATGGGGTATTTTGGCCAACAATGGTTCGTGACGCGATCGAGTATGCCCGAGAATGTCACGCTTGTCAAGTGCATGCGAATTATATGCACCAACCACCAGAGCGGTTACACACGTCAACTACGTCCTGGCCATTCGAGACATGGGGTATGGACGTTGTCGGTCCTATCTTTCCTCCTTCAGTCAAAGGTGATCGATTTATTCTCGCTATCACCGATTACTTTTCAAAGTGGGCTGAAGCTATTCCGCTTAAAGAAGTGAAGACGAACAATGTCATCAACTTCATCAAGCATCATGTCATATACAGACACGGCGTACCGAGGTGGATTATTCATGACAACGGTCCGCAATTCATAAGCAACGCCTTCATCAGGTTCTGTGACAAATTCAAGATTCAAGATGTTTCGTCAACGACTTATTATCCCGCTGCTAATGGATTAGCTGAGGCTTTCAACAAGACGATCATCAAGATCTTATCAAAACTCATGAAAACCAATAAACGAGATTGGGACGATAAACTCGGTGAAGCGCTTTGGGCTTATCGCACCACCATACGCACACCTACGGGAGCCATCCCATATTCGTTGGTGTATGGATGTGAAGCTGTGCTACCGTTAGAGATTCAAATCCCCTCCCTTCGGATCGCTCTCGCAACGGAGATGACGACCGAAGAGCAGCATCAAAAATGTCTCAAAGAACTCGAGAGGTTGGACGAAAGGTGCTTGGAAGCTCAACAACACATCGAGTTCTATCAAGCCAGAATATCCAGGGCTTTTGATAAAAGGGTCCGCCAAAGAAGCTTCAAGGAAGGAGATCTGGTCCTCGCTGCTCGTCGACCGATAATCCTCAACTCCAAGAAGAAAGGTAAATTCAAACCCAAGTGGGAAGGACCGTTTGTAATAGACACAGTCTATTCAAACGGTGCTTATCGCCTAATTTCTCTAGAAGGCGTCAGGCAATTAATGCTAATAAATGGGAAGTTCCTGAAAAAATATTATCCCTAGTACATTCAGGATAACTCATTTATCGGGAAGTTCCTTGAAGAATATTACATTTAATATTCTAGAGGATAACCCAAAATCATTCTTTTTCCTCCAAAATCCCTCACTGATCAGTTTCAATTGACAGTGAGTCCATCAAAATGTTCTTCTGGCCCTCTTGACTCTTTTCATGAACAAGAGGTCCACTTTCAGTTTGAAGTCCTCTTTCGATAAACGAAAGAACTCCCTTTCTTTTCTCTTTCGTTAAACCTTCTCATGGTCATAACCGAAGTTGAAATTTCAGTTCGATAAACGAAAAACTCATCTTCTGGTCAGATAACCAATCCTATAAAAGGTAAGTTTATCTAGATCTTTCGGATTCTTGGAGTGGAGATCCCACTTCTAGTTTTCTTCTTGCACTAGAAATAGAATATAAAATTCTTCCTTTCCAGAATCAAGGAATAGAATATAAAATTCTTCCTTCCTTGCTCGGGGAATAGAATATAAAATTCTTCCTTTCCCACACCAACTCTTTTCCCAAAATTTATCAATTTAGGATTCATCCTAGGAAGTTTATCCCGAATCCTAAGCAGGGATAAGTCTGCGCCTAACACGCGCTGCCGGTGTAGTCTTTCTCCGCAGAAGAAGACACCAGAGTTCGATTCTGGGGTATTTTTATCCTGAAACCTAAGTAAGGATAAGTCCGCGCCTAACACGCGCAGCCAGTTAGTTCTTAGCCGTTGAAAAGAACACTCGTCCACATATTCAACATTGTGGCAGGCTGTTATTAATAACACCGAAATCCATGCCTCACACGCATGGGGAATTTTATCCTGAATCCTAAGAAAGGATATGCCGACGCCTAACACGCGTCGCCGGTTTGGTCTTTATCCGTAAAAAAAAGATACCAGAGCCTAACTCTGGGGACCTTTATCCCGAAGCCTAAGTAGGGATAAGTCAACGTCTAATACACGTTGCTGGGTAGTCTATTCCCATAACAATGGCAAAGTCTACATATTCGAAGTTGTAGCACAAAGTCTAAGGGAGTTCATTCCTTTAGCACAACGTCACATGCGGAACGGATTAAAACAATCCGCATGTAAGCCCGACTCAAACGGTAGTCGGTAAGAGCACGTCAAATCCGTTAAAGGCTGGGGGTTAGCCAAAAATCCTAAAGCCAACACCTAACACGTGTCGCTGGGTAGCCTATTCCCGTAACAATGGCGAAGTCTACGTATTCAATATCGTAGCACTAAAAGAGTTAACTCTTTTAGCTTAACGTCATGTGCGGAACGGATTTAGACAATCCGCATGCTAGCCCGACTCAAACGGTAGTCGGTAAAGGCTAATCAAATCCGTTGAAGGCTGGGGGTTAGCCAAAAATCCTAAAGCCAACACCTAGCACGTGTCGTCGGGTAGCCTATTCCCGTAACAATGGCGAAGTCTATGTATTCGATATCATAGCACAAAGTCTCAGAGAATTTAATCCCTGAGCGCAACGTTACATGTGAACGGATTTAAACAATCTGCATGCTAGCCCGACTTAAACGGTAGTCGGTAAAGGCTAATCAAACCCGTTGATGGCTGAGGGTTTGCCAAAAATCCTACGAGTATTATGGTCAATCATTTCAAACGGAATGATGAATCATAATAAAGATAAAGATGAAAACCAGTATCACTAAGAAAATCAGAAGTCAAAGTACACAGCAAACCAAATGATACATCAAGCCCATGACCAAAAATCTGCTGACTGAGCTTAGAGAGCTTCTCATCATAAGCTTGCCTAAGTTCAGCTCTAATGGATTCCTCGGTGGCGGTCGAAGTCTTCGCAGCAGTCTCCTCTGTCTCGACTAGCTTCTGCTTCAAGGACTTCAACTCATCAGACAAAGCCGTGCAGGTTTGCTGATTCTGTGCTCTCGTCATCTGAAGAATTCCCAAAGTCTCCTCTTCCTCGCGGAGTTCTCTTCTGAACTGGTCTATCTTGGTCTCACAAGAGGTGATGGAAGAGTCGAGCTCGGCAAGTGAAGATAACCTGGTAGCAAAACCGGTCTCAACTCGATCTACTCGATCTCGCTGCACTTGAATCTCAAGCTCAGCGAGAATCTGAGTCTCACGCAGTGACTGTAAGCGGGTATCCAGCTCAGCAGCAATAAATGAAGAGGCGCCTGCATCTCGGAGCTCACGAAACATCTGAAGCTCATGCTCTAAGCAATCAAGGTCATCAACAATAGCCTGTGCCAAATCTGGATATCCTGCTCTCCTTATCAAGTTGACCTTGGAATCAAGGAAAGGCTTGAATTGGCGAAGAAGGAGTCCACCGTGGAAGAGCTTGCCAATCATAGCATTCATGAAGGAGAAGAAGGAGCGGAGTTCTATGCAGAGAACGATCTTTTCAGGATCGTCGTCTGATAGCAACTCCTTCACTAGGGTATGAAGCCGAGAAGAAGGCCCTACACAAAAGAAGAAACCCGTCAAAAATGCTTTGAGGAGGAAATAAATAACATTCTCAGTTGTTCAATTCATACCCTCTTGAGTCACTGGGGGTAGTGGAGGTGTAACGGCTGTGGGTGCATCAACTGGTGTAGTTGGTCTCATAGCCGGCTCAACAGGATCATTCTCAGCAAAAGCTCCTGTCAAATTCAAAACAGAATTCGCAGAGGCATCACATTATAGCTGCATTAGCCAAAATTGGCTAATCCTATAATCAACTTAGAAGGAGGCACATACCTTCAAAGGAACCGTTCTCGGGATTGTTAGCGAAGGTGGACTCAGAAAACATATCTCCAGGTAACTGGTCATCAATCTGAGGAGAGCTATACATGAAGTGCAGTATAGGAGTGTCCGCAAACAAGCCTTCCTCGTCAAAATCATCAATCGAGAAGTCTGACGCAAGAGAATCTAAGTACCAAAGAAGAATGAAGAGACTACAACCAATAAAAAGGAGTTACCTTTTACAGGTGCATTAGCCTCTTTATTTCCAAAATCCTTGTTCGCCTCCTGCAAGTTATCTGAAGGAGCAAGAAGTACAGAGACAATTAGAGGATCCACGAATTCCTTTGTGTACCATCTAAAAGATACATTGTCGATGGTAGATGTACCTGGATTCGCGGAATCAGGTCCTACATTGATATCCTCCCCAATGTTAGCAACTCCTGTAGACCTTTCTACCTGGGGCAGGGGGTCAGACTCACCAGGAGATACAGGAACGGGATCGGGACTCATCTTGCTCTCTCCACGTTCTCCTATATAGAGATGGGAAAAGCATGAGTCAATGTTCAGAATAATCAAGAGGATGGTTTTCAGGGTAGATGTTACCTCTGTCACTAGCAGGATCATCACCAGCCAAGTCCATATCAGAGGCTCGGGAAGCTGCACGCGGCTTACGGGCTAATCTCTTCCGCCTAGCAGCAGGGACAATAGTCGAAGGTCTCGCTCGGGAAGGAGGACGAAACTCTTCTTCCTGGTCACCAATGGTCCCTGAAACATCAAACCATTGTCAGCTTTAATAATTCTGAAAAGCCAAAAAGAAGGAGTAGGGGGGCCGGCCCTAGAAGAAAGAAAGAAAAAAAAAAGAAAAAAACCCCCTTTTATATAGTGAACCAGCCTTGAACCAGACCGGACCAGGTTGAACCAGACCGGACCAGTCCAAATCAGTTCAAAAGGGGCTGAATCAAGCATCGGAACGACTTCAAATCGACCGAGGGTTTAATCCTTGGTTTATTCCTGCCTCTTCCACACATTCGGAAGGGTCGGACGATTTTTTGAGCCAAATTATTGCCTTTTTTGGCTTATTTTCAGGCCGGTTCAGCTCATTTTGGGCACGGAGATACTCCAATAAGGTATACGAGTATAAACTATTCCCCATTTTTGTTGAGAAGTTCCTGGAGAATATTTTTCTAAAAAATATTCTTAAGGATAGCTCAATAATACAACGCCGGACAACGCGTCGCAAATAAAGACTCAACGCCAACAATCAAGGGTCAGTGATATGTTGAACCAACAAGCACGAGCTAAAGATTGGAAAATCAGGAATCGACTTCAAGTTCAAAATTCCGACAACGGTCAGACAATAAATGCAGCACTGAAACCCTTACAGATGTTCGACAAAGCACCGGACAGTCTGAAGGATTGAAGGAATACAGAACAGAGGTCATTTCCAGGTCCTGTTACACCGACTGAGGGTAGGGACAATCATATCCAAAGCATTCCAGACCTTTCTATAAAAGAACGGGGCTGAAATACTTTAGAGGGGGTATCTGTAGGCGTATAAAATTGCCTATAGGTCCCTTAGCATAGCTCAGCACGATAATTCGACAAATCAACGAACGCTCGAGTGACGAGGCGACGAGATCAACGAATTGTACGCAAACAACGGAATGCGGTCGCGCGTAGAACCAATTCAACGGTTCGGAAAGTCAACGAGTCGTCCAATAATAAAACGGATTTGAACTCAAACACCGAGGCGGATTTACTATCAAATGAAGACCCGGACTGTCAAATCAAAGTCCGGACAAATCAAACGAAGAACCGGAAGACGGAAAATGACGGAAAACACCCCAAGGGGGCTCGGCAAAAACCGAGCCACCTCGGGGTGGCTCGGCCAAAGCCGAGCCACCCAGGGTGGCTCAGCCAAGGCTGAGCCACCTCAGGGTGGCTCAGCCCAGTGCCGAGCCACCCTGAGGTGGCCGCCCAGATCTGTGCCAAATGCACAGATCTGGTTCCCTATAAATAGGGGGTGTGAGGCATCATTTTGGAGGACTTTTGGAGAGCCGAAACTCTGCCGGATTGAGACCTCGTGCTTGAGTTTTTTTTGAAGGCTTGAAGACTTGGACGTTTGGATCTGATTCTTGGCGAGCACCCGCATCACACAAGGCAGGAGTTCGAGAGGATCGAGATCCCAGATCTACGTCGCTACACTCCGGATCAAAGCTTGGTCTTTGATCCCGAGGTTCGAGCGGTTGTTTCCTTGGTGAAACAATCCCTCCGGCTATTATTTCCTTGGTGAAATAATACCCGTGATACTTTGTAGATCTGCTTGGATCCAGATCTCGCGGTGGTCAACGGAACAACCATCGGCGCAGGCAAACAACCCACGCAAGCGAGTAACCGGATAACAGGAGCTCGCGATTTGTTCGAGAAAAGAGAAAAGTTGTAATTTTTATTTCTTTGTTTCGATTTTCATTGTAAACCGGATCTTATAAAAAGACCGGATCTTTCTGTAACGCATAAAGTTGTTATTTTAAGATTGCAATGACGTCAATGAAGAAAGCATCAATTTTTCCCGCGAACAGCGCTTGCGAGCAACATCACAACCAACCCCAAGGGAATAGGGCTCGTTGTATATGAAAATACAGTTAATACATAATAAGTCTCAAAACATAAGTCTTAACTAAAAAGGGATTTTAGTATTTAGAAATTTACAACCCGAGTATAGGTACGTCGAGCGAAATAATCCAAACAAGGAAACCCTCATGTATATACCTTATATCTCAAATTGTAAATCCCTAAATACCAAACCCAAAGTCTAATACAGAAACAATAATAAAGAGGAGTGCAACCCATCTCAGAACATAAACTACTGTATTCTGTCATAATCAAATAAGTGCCAAAGGTCTAAAACTTCATGAGTGTCATGTCCTGAGTCAGATAAGTGTCATACTCATAACTTAACAAATGGTCAACACATGCTCATGTGGGTAAATGTCCACACGAGGTCTGAAATGGATTATAGTCCAACACAAGGACTTTAATGGATTATAGTCCAACACGAGGACTGAAATAATGTAGTTTTGCCTAATACCTGGACCAAATAGCAATTATCGAGGAGATATGTGAAAAGATATACTTATACAAGTTTCACACTCTTCTCGGCATGTGATTCTAAATTTGGTACTCTCAAGTCACCTATCATGCACAGATAGATGGCAAAAACCAAAACTAGTATTAGATAATCGAGGCAAAACCCCCGAACACATGAAACATATAGCAAAACTAACAGTGCACGAAACTGGGCGGCGGTCGACCGACCCGGTCGACCGCATACGGATACGAACCTCACTGTTCAGCAGAGACATTCACGGTCGACCGGTGCGGTCGACCGCCAAGATGTCACGGTCGACAGCCCCGGTCGACCGTGTAGAGAGCACACGGGCTCTGCCCTTGCTGCGCGCCCAGTGGTTGACCGATGCAGTCGACCGCGAGACAGACAGAACCCAGATCTGGGTTTTCTGTCAGCTGAAACCTGAAAATTTTCTTTTCTCTCTTGAGTTAAGCAACAACATAGCATATTTAAATTGTCATATAACAGATAAATAAAGAAAGCTTACACATTTAGAAGTCATTACCAAGATCCCAAACATAATAAAACATGATCTATGTATAGTTAAAATAATAAAACAAAAATTTTCTCCTTTTAAAACATATTCAGATCTAGATCTCTATCATGAAATTCATTGGTGAGCTTTTAAAGATAAAGAAAATCTGAATCTCCTAGTATATGCCCTAATGATTTATTAGCTATTCAAAAATATGAATTTGGCACCATAAAACCAAACAAAAACTCAAGTTTTGACATGAAAACAAAAGGGGGTGGAGTTGGGCGAGAAGTTACTCGCCTCTGGTGAGAAATGAATCCCTAGATCTGCAGGAGGTTAATCCCCTTCGCTAAAATCCTACAATCCTGCTGAAAATCCTCAAAAACTCCTCCCAAATCACCAAGCAAAGAGAGTTAGGGTTCTAGGGAAGAGAGGGAGGCTAGGGTTTTGATTTCAGATCAGAAAAATGGGGTTCTCTCGGGTTATTAGCCTATATACCAAACCACAAACCCGACCCGAAACCCGTTTGTACCTGAACCTAAAAAACTCTCTGACCGCTGATCGATCGACCGATGCGGTCGACCGCCACGGTCGACCACCGCGGTCGACCGCGTCGCCCAAAACTGCGTGCTGGGAGGAAATTCATAGGCTGGTCATATAACTTGATTCCTCTCACATATGATTACTTAATGGGTTCTCAAACACTGATAAACATGTACATCATATATATATATATGATTATTTATCACAAAAGAAATATTTATTACTATTAATTCACACATTTCATTATAAAAAAGATTTTGTGGTTTTACATTCTTCCCCCCTTAAAAGAATTTCGTCCTCGAAATTCAAAAATTATACGAATCTAGAAATATGAATTCCTAGATAACATATAGAGATATTTACACTTAACGATCTAAAATGATAATATTCTCGCTCAAATCCTAATCTAGTGGAACTAGTACATCGGGTGAAAAATCCAAACAAGGAACCCATACATATACCATGTGTTCCAAAAGATTAAAAAAAAAAATTAAGCGAAAGTATCCTCATTTTAGAGTTAAATGTAAACATAACCAAAGATATACACATAAGTTAAGACATATAACACAATAAGAATTAATTTACCTGCTCAACCAAGTGTGGGTAGTCGCAACGTATGTCCTCTTCGCGCTCCCAAGAAATTTCCTCAATGCCTCCTCGGTTCCACTGAACCTTTACTAAGGGAATCACCTTATTCCTGAGTCTCTTGTCCTCCCTGGCAAGTAGACGAACCGGAATTTCAATAGTGGACAAGTCATCCTGAAGCTCGATCTCCAGTGCATCCAATACTCGCTGCTGCTCCTCATCATGTAAGTGCTTCTTGAGCATAGAACTATGAAACACGTTGTGTATACTAGACATAGATGCTGGAAGATCTAGTCTGTATAACACAGCTCCAATGCGCTCTAAAATCTGAAAAGGCCTAATATATCTCGGTGCAAGCTTTCCTCGCCTCCCGAATCGCTGCACGCCTTTCATAGGCGATACTTTAAACATAACCAAATCTCCAATCTGAAACTCTAGGGGTCTCCGCCTCTTATCTGCATAGCTCTTCTGCCGACTCTGAGCGGCTAGAATCCGCTCCCTGATCAAAGCTACCTTCTCAGTAGTCTGCCTCACTAGCTCTGGCCTAAGCATCAAGCTGTCCTCCGGCTCGACCCAACATATTGGTGACCTATAAGGTCTCCCGTACAATGCTTCATACGGGGCTATACCGATCGTCGCTTGATAACTATTGTTATAAGCAAACTCTACCAGTGGAATATGATCCTCCCAACTTCCTTGGAAGTTAATGACACATGCCCGCAACATGTCCTCCAATACCTGATTCACCCTCTCCGTTTGGCCATCCGTCTAGGGGTGGAATACACTGCTGTAGGATAGCCTGCTGCCAAATGATTCCTGGAAACTCCTCCAAAAATGTGAAGTGAAAACCGATCCTTGATCCGACACGATCGTGTCCGGAACCCCGTGATGTCGAACTATCTCCCGAATGAAGATCCTCGCATAAGTCTCGGCTGTATAAGAGGTCCTCACCGGAATGAAATGTGCTGACTTCGTCAATCGGTCCACTATCACCCAAACAGAATCATTCCCCTTCTTCGACTTCGGCAACCCCACAATAAAATCCATAGAAATGTCTGCCCACTTCCACTCTGGAATGGGTAAAGGCTAAAGTGTCCCTGCCGGTCTCTGATGCTCTGCCTTCACCTGCTGACAGGTAAAACATCTAGCCACATAGTTTGCAACCTCTCTCCGCATACCACTCCACCAGAAACACCTCTTCAGATCTTTGTACATCTTGGTAGTCCCTGGATGTACTGTGTACCGAGTACGGTACGCCTCATCCAATAACTCCCTCTTCAGCTCTGCACTGGTTGGCATAACTAGTCTACCCTTCATCCGCAATCCTCCATTTGCTCCAATGGTCCAGTCCGCCTTAGGCTCCTTGGAAATCTCCCCCTTACGGGTTTGAATCCAAGAGTCTTCCAACTGTGCTCTGACAATCCTGTCACTCCAAGATGGCTGCACTGACATAGCTCCTAAGAATGCACTGGTACCACCAACCTCAAGTCTGAAGTCAAACTGGCTAAGAGTGATAAGATCCCGATACAGCGAACACCTCAAAACCGAAACCCGATGTCGGCGTTTCCTGCTTAAAGCATCTGCCACGACGTTCGCCTTCCCCGGATGATACTGGATCACGAACTCGTAGTCCTTAATAAACTCAATCCATCTCCTCTATCTCTGGTTGAGTTCCTTCTGGGAAAAGAGGTACTTCAGACTCTGGTGGTCTGTGAACAACTCAAATTGCACTCCATATAGGTAGTGCCTCCATGACTTCAGTGCAAATACCACCGCTGCTAACTCCAAGTCATGAGTGGGATAGTTCTGCTCATGCACCCTCAACTACCGTGAGATATAGGCTACTACCCTCTGAGTCTACATCAATACGCCTCCCAAGCCTGCCAATGATGCATCCGTATACACAACGAATGTCCTGTCGCTGCTCGGAATAGTCAGAACCGGCGCTGTAGTCAACTTAACCTTCAAAATATCAAAGGCCTTCTAGCACTCCATGCTCCATATGAACTGTACACCCTTCTTCGTAAGGCGTGTGCTCGGCATCAAAATCATTGAGAAGTCCTGAATGAACTTCCTGTAGTAACCAGCCAAACCCAAAAAGCTGCGAATCTCTGTCACCGTCTTCGGTGGCTCCCAATCAAGAGCTGCTGTGACCTTAGCCGGATCCGCTGCTATACCCTCTCGACTGATAACATGGCCAAGGAATCTGATTTCTGAAAGCCAGAAGTCACACTTGCTGAACTTAGCATACAACTGGTGATCCTGCAGAGTCTTTAAAGCTACTCGTAGATGCTCCTCGTGTTCTACCTCTGATCTCGAGTAAATGAGTATATCATCGATGAAAACGATCACAAATTGATCTAAGAAGGGACGGAAAACCCGGTTCATCAAATCCATGAATACCGCGGGTGCATTGGTCAACCCAAATGGCATGACCAAGAACTCGAAGGACCCATATCGAGTAAGAAATGTGGTCTTGGGAATATCCATCTCCCGAACCCGCAGCTGATGATAGCCAGAACGAAGATCAATCTTCGAGAAATACTACGCTCCCTACAACTCGTCAAACAAATCATCAATCCTAGGTAGTGGGTACCTATTCCGGATCGTGACCTGGTTCAACTCTCTATAATCTATGCATAATCTCATACTACCATCCTTCTTCTTCACGAAGAGGACCGGCGCGCCCCACGGAGAATGACTCCGACGAATAAAACCCTGAGCTAGCAACTCGTCCAACTGGGTCTGAAGCTCCCTCATCTTAGCTGGTGCCATGTGATAGGGTGCATGGGATATCGGGGCTGTGCCTGGCTGTAACTCAATACAGAACTCTACCTCTCTCATAGGAGGTAACCCAGCTATGTCCTGAAAGACATCCTGATAATCCGAGATGACTCTAGTCTCCAATAACTCAACACCCTGATACCGTCGCATCACCCCCTCGATGTATGCCAGAAATAACTCCGCAAATCGGTTGCCCTGAGAGGTGGCTACAATCATCTCAGACCCGTCGGACGCTCGCAACTTGATTGTCTTCGCAAAGCAGTCAATACTAATATGGTAGGAAGACAACCAATCCATACCAAGGATGACATCGAACTCGGACATATGCAACACTATCAAATCAACTATAAACTCAGACTCGTCTAAACTGATGGTACACCTCCTACAAACGCTCTCCAGAAGCGATACCTCACCTAAAAGGGTGAAAACTGATAAAGGGGTGTTTAGAGGCTGAGCCATGAGCTGGAGTCTATCCATAAATGCATGCGAGATGAAAGAATGCGAAGCTCTCGAATCGAAAAGAATACGGGCGGGAAAGGAATTCACAAAGAACGTACCCTCCACTACGCCTCCGCTGGCTCTATGATCACGGGGAACTACTGCATATACCCTGCCTGTGCCTGAAGACTGCTCTGCTACTGGAGATGGAGAATATGGAACAATCTGCCCCTGAGGAACCACCTGAACTGCTCGAATTTGCCCCTCAGTCCTCTGAGCTGCTGGCGGTGCCTCAAGCCTGTTCTGCTGGCCCTGACCTCTGCCCTGCTGGCGCTGCTGTTGCTGCTAGTTCGGGCCCTTGCTCTGCTGGGCTCCTGCTGGTGCGCTACGACATTCTGATGCTTTATGCCTAACCTTGTGGCAATTAAAACAAGATCCCTGGAACTTGCGCTGCTGATGCGCTCTATGATCCTGTTGGGGTCCCCTTTTATAAGGGCCCTGATGCTGCTGCTGCTGTCCAGAAAAAGGTCTCTTGTTCTTGCTCTTCTCCCCACTCTGTCCTGTCTTGGCCTTCCCCTCCTTATCCTTCTGGAACATAGCAGTCTCAATCTCCTGAGAAGTGGTAGCCTCAGCTACCTCCCTAACTGAATAAAACCTCCTCGACACGAGGTACCATCGGAGATTAGGGCGAAGCTCAGCTAAGAACATCTGAACCTGACGCTCTCCCGTCTGCCACATGCCCGTGAAATGTAGCAACTCCATGAACCTGCTCTCAAAGTCTGCAACTGTCATGTCCCCCTGAGTCAACCGGGACAACTCAAGCTCTTTCCCAGTCCGCGCTGCAGAAGAAAGGTACTGTCCATCAAAGAAGTATATGAAGTCCTCCCAGGTGAGGGTCATCCTATGCTCTGGGGTAAAGTGAAGTCGGTACCACCTCTCGGCATCTCCCTTTAGGCTGTAGGATGCCAGTCTCTGCTTCTGAACTGAATCTACACCGAGTATATCGAGAATATTGCTCACATCCTCCTTCCACTTATGGGCTGCAAGAGGGTCTGGTGACCCCTGGAACTCTAGTACCCTCATCTTCTGGTACCTCTCCACTATACGGAGCCAAGCCTCCTGCTCTGTGGCTCTATCTGGGACTGCTAGAGGAATGGCTGCAGGCGTGACATCTGGGGGTCTCTCTCTGACAGGAACGGTAGGTATCCCCTGCTGCTGAGCTACCGGTGGTGGTGGTGGTGTCGGTGGTGTTATATGAGTCGTCACCAACTCCTCAATAGCTGTCATCCGGGCAATAAGAGGGGCCATAATGTCCACCAAATACTGAGGAACCTGCTGCGGCTCGGCTGGAGCCTGCTGAGGCTCGGACTGAGCTGGCTGCTGCTCTGATGGAGTCTGCTATGACTCTGCCTGGCTAGCTCTCCTGGTACGAGGTCTACCACGTCCTGCCATCTATCTCTCTCTGGTGAAAAGAAAAATAAAGTTTATGAGTCAAAGTAGATGTATATTCTATTCATGCTTAATATATCACACATATACTTAGAGCAAAAAAATAGTCGTTATATAAAAAAAATTTCTCAAATTTTTGAGATATACGCATATATCGTCCTCACTCATACTAGGAAATCCCTTACGGACTCTATACATGAATCCTATGAAACTCTATCCTAGCTCACGGACTCTATACATGAATCCTATGAAACTTTATCCTAGCTCCACGACTCGACACAGGATCATCCTAGGGATACAGGAACTAGAGCTCTGATACCAACTGTGACGCCCCTGGGTTCACACAAGGCTGCAGTCCAAGGTGAAACCAAGAATATCAAACATGCCATGCACCACACCGTGCAACAACATGTTTCACCATCACAATTAATATCTATCTAGTAGAGTCAATAACAGGTGTAGGTACAAAAGCAAGTAAAAGATAATACACGAAGGACTGATGAAATAATAATGATCAAATAGATGTCTCATCATCCAACAAATGGAAATACATAGTCAATGTCTGAATAAATAAACTGGAGTACTCAACAAGTCTCAAATATAAATATCTGACAAGAAGGAAAATAAGGCATACAGCCTTTACAACTTCTAGAACAATACTCTCAACTGTCTAACATAATCTATAGTGGAGCTCCAACATAAGTATAACTAAACAGCTGAACACTAAGGTGTGTCGCCATCACCCTGCGACTCTCCGGGCTCCTGGCTCGTTACCTGAAAGGGGGAGGGATAACGAGCGTCAAAGCGCTAGCGAACAACATCACAACCAACCCCAAGGGAATAGGGCTCGTTGTATATAAAAATACAGTTAATACATAATAAGTCTCAAAACATAAGTCTTAACTAAAAAGGGATTTTAGTATTTAGAAATTTACAACCCGAGCATAGATACGTCGAGCGAAATAATCCAAACAAGGAAACCCTCATGTATATACCTTATATCTCAAATTGTAAATCCCTAAATACCAAACCCAAAGTCTAATACAGAAACAATAATAAAGAGGAGTGCAACCCATCTCAGAACATAAACTACCGTATTCTGTCATAATCAAATAAGTGCCAAAGGTCTAAAACTTCATGAGTGTCATGTCCTAAGTCAGATAAGTGTCATACACATAACTTAACAAATGGTCAACACATGGTCAACACATGGTCAAGTGGGTAAATGTCCACACGAGGTTGTTCGCGGGAAAAATCGTGTCTTTCTTCATTAATTCCATTGCTATCTCAGTTAACAACTTTATGCGTTACAAAGATCCGGTCTTTTTATAAGATCCGGTTATAATAAAATCAAAATAAAAGAAAAGAAAGATTACAACTTTTTCTCTTGTTTGTCGAACAAATCGCGAGCTCCTGTTTTGCGGTCGCTCGCTTGCGTGGGTTGTTTGCCTGCGCCGGGGTTTATCCGTGGACCACCACGAGATCTAGATCCGGTCGGATCTATGTAGTATAACGGGTATTATTTCACCAAGGAAATAATAGCCGGAGGGATTGTTTCACCAAGGAAACAATCGCTCAAATCTCGGGATCAAAGATCAAGCTTTGATCCGGAGTATAACGACGTAGATCTGAGATCCGGTTCCTCTCGAACTCTTGCCTTATTTGGCTTGACGATCGCCGAGCACCGGATCTGGATGGGCAAGTCTTCAAAGTCTTAAAGCTCCAATCTTTTTAAGTTTTGAGATCTGAATCCGGCAGAGCTTCGACTCCTCTTTTTCCAACCTTTGAAAATGAAGAGTGCCTAGCCTATTTATAGGCACTCAAACCTGTGCCTGCGCACACAAGTCAGAGGCCACCCGAGCCGCCGGCCACCTCAAGGTGGCTCGGCTCATGCCGAGCCACCCTGAGGTGGCTCGGCCACCCCAGGGTGGCTCGGCCACCGAGCCACCTCAGGGTGGCTCGGCTTGGGCCGAGCCACCTTGAGATGGCTCGGTTTAGGCCGAGCCACTCCGGGTGTTGTCCGTTTTGTCGTTTTCCGTTGTTTTCGGTTCCGGTTATGTCCGTGATTCGGTTGTGTGGTTGATTGATCTGGAAACAACTCGTTGACTTGATTCCAGATTTGGTAGTAAATCGGGTTCCTGATTTGGCAGTAAATCCGCCTTGGTGTTTGAGTTCGAATCCTCTCTTGATTGGATGACTCGTTGACTCCCCGAACCGTTGACTTGATTCCGCATGCGAATGGATGCATTCTGTTGTTCACGTGCGGTTCGTTAGCTTCGTAGCCTCGTTAGTTCGCTTTGTCGCGTATCGTTTGGCTTCGGTGTTTGCAGGCTAACGGTCGTGCTTGGATATGTCGTCCGATGGTCCATTTGTCGAATCGGCGTCGTCGAGCTATGTTAAGGGACCTATAGGCAGTTTTATCCGCCTACACTTGGTACCTACAGGAAAACCACCCTCAAGACTGCTAGTGTTATAAGAATGGGCGTCAATCTTCTTCAACAAACTGTTCACCCCTGAGGGAGTAAGTAGGGCCAACTCACAAATAGCTTCGCCAGAATTGCTCTCCAGATTCTTGAACAAATAATTTGCAAACTGCTTCAGACTCACGGATGCCTTGGTCCTCTTTGCTAAAGGCTCAGATTGCGCCAAAGCAATGTGATAGTGACAAGTGAGATCCCATAGAGTCTCATAGCGATCGGGCATACGATCCTTCAACTGGTCCAATTCATGATTGGAGGGAAAGTATTCCTGGTATAGCATCTGTCCCATGGGCAAGCCAGAAATCCTGTGCATCTCGTGAAGAGCCAAGCCCAACTCCCCCTGCCGGGTCAGAAAAGTGTT
>BQKN01000957.1:0-31146 GCA_022839385.1 Asparagus kiusianus
ATTACAATCATGTTCATTCATCCTAGAATAATATCAACCATAATAAAACTCATTTAATATTATTTACCATATTTTTTTTTTAAATTACATGGTTTTACAGTTAGGTTTTATCCTTTCATGGGATTAAGCTTTGTTTGGATTTAGCCTAGTCAAATTGCGCCATAAAGTCTAGAAAAATGATATATTTTAATTATAGATGAGACAATCCTAAGCAACAAATCAAGAGACAGTTAGCAACTCTTCCCTTAACCAGTTTGTAGTTCTAGACCAGAAGGGAGGTGGATCAAAAGAAAACCAAATTGACCTAACATAACCTATTTAAGCCATGCATGATCTAGTTTTTGGCCAAACTAGGGTCAATGCATAGCCTAGTATTTTTCCACCGAGACAATCATTGGTGTAAATTTGGGGATAATAGGATAATTTTTGGAACAACACTTTTTGGTGTTATTCATTGGCGTAATTGGAACTAGAGTTAACTTAGTGGTGTTATTGGTTTGTTAGGGTAATTGTGGAACAAATACCCTACTTTCCCCCAAATTTCCCCAACTATATAAAGCCCCCTTACGCCTCACCCTCAAAATTACTCCAAATTCGTCGCTGGAACAAGATGGGGGTAAACCTTCTCTTGATCCTTCCTCCCCTTCCTCCCTCCTCCTCTCCTCCGCCCTCTCCCTCCACCTCGTTGTCGCCCTCAAACACTTCCTCTCCCTCCTCGCCTGTCGCCCCCAACTTCTCGACCCGGAAACCCTCGCCTCCATCGGCTACGCCTTCTCCTCCCTCCACTGCGGCGATGCCCGGTTCCCCCGAGTCTTGATTTCCTTGTTCGATCTGCGAGCATGTCGCCTCACCGTTCGCCATGGTCTCATGGTTCTCCATCTCCTTGAGTGGTTTCTAGTGGTAGTGGAGAGGGCGGTAGGATGGAGAGGAGGGTTTTGCTTCATTGTATTTCGCTGGGTCTGATTCGTTAGGTCGATTGGGTTTGATGGTTCTTTGTTTTTGTGCCTTTGCTCGGCATTGGTGGACGGAATATTTCCACTGAGGGCTTTGATTCCGATGGCAGGGAGGGGGGAGGGGCGGCTGAGAGCGGTAGGAGATGAAGGAGGGGCAGGAGGGGAGGGAGTTGTAGGTGTAGCTGCAGTTGAGCTGGGGGTTGTTCACCTCGTAGGTCTGCTTGGATTTTATAGAGGGGAGGATGAGGAGGAGGAGGAGGAGGAGGGAGGAGATGTGAGCGGGTCTCATGGTGGCTGTGTGGGTGGGTGGGTAATTGATTGATTTTTTTTTGTAAATTTGTGGATGAGATTTAATATCTAAATTTAGTTTTTATGTAAATCATCATTAGAAGAATACATGGAGGAACTTGGCATTCTTTCGAGCTTGATAATCCTAGGAACAATTTGCTGTGGATGTGCATTCTTATGTTGTATATGTTTGTATATGTTGTAGATGTCACACCAATTGTCTCACTCAAATTGTCTCATTATCCCATTTTACCCCCATTTTACCCCATTTTATCCCACTCAAATTATCCCATTGGGACAATTAACCCAATTTTCCCCATAATACCCCAATGAATAACCCCCTAAGTGAAATTACCAAGCACATACCCAAGTTGAGCAGAACTAAACTTCTATTTCGGATCATAATCGGTTCTGTTTGACTTGACTAATTAATTAAACCGATCCTTTGCTCTCCCCTACGTACCCGTTAACGCGACTCACTAAATGATAATAATTAAACAATGAATGATTAGCTTGCACACGCGCTAGCTTGAAAAGGGGACTACTGTTTCGTCACTAATCCGTAGGAAGATTGAATCTCAATCAAAAAGATGGAGTGCGGTGCGTACAAATTCCCCACAAGTCTGAATCACATGATCAAGCACAAAATATGGCGGCTCTACAGTGCTAAGGCTATGATTTTGAGCACAATTAATTAATTAATTATATGCTCAATATTGTTGGCTAATCACTGGTCTTGATTCATGCAAGATTGGTGTTTGGTAGTATCATTGAGGAGACTGGGGGGAGGGGTTGCAAATCCCAACGCATGGAGAATTTTTCTCTTTCATTAATTGGGGAATCGCTTGAAGAGTCGGTAAGTGTGTAGACCAGTAAAATTTTGGAGAAAGATATAGTTTGGGGTTAAATTGGTTGGTGACTGACCTAGGACTCATAAAACCTGTTTGAAGGAAGTTGCCGAGTTGAGAGAGAGAGGGAGAGAGAGACCCCTTAAGTTACCAAATATCTCCTGAAAGCGACTCCAAGAAAATTTATGATAGTTTGTACAGCTTGTCGAGATTATTTGTTTAATGCTTAGTGATCTAAGGGAAAAGAGCTTTACTACAGAGACCCAAAATATGGGACCAATAGGGGGGACAAGTGAGGTGTCCCCCTCCTAATGAATAATGAGTTGGTCATCATTAATGATGGCCAACTCATTATCCAATAGGAGGGGGACACCTCACTTGTCCCCCCTATTGGTCTCATATTTTGGGTCCTTGAGGAATTTTTTAAGGGAAAATGTATGTACCTTCATCGTTTGTGTTGGTACTTCCAGTGGGATACAGCTCAAGAATTTTGATGGTATTAGATTATGGGTTGGTTGTGGGATGGATCTTAATGCATGTTCTTTGGATGAATTAATGACTTCGGTAAAAGCAAATAATGGATTGAGGTTATCTCTCTGAGAATTAGTCTCATTGTTTTTTTTTGGTCAATGAGAGATTTTATTCATTTACCAAAAATTGGAAAAATATGTACATCATGATATACAGTTCATGAATGAACTGAAAAAACAGAAATTGAAAGAAAACAAGAAACAGTGGTAACTAGCAACATCAAAAAGATAAAAACCACTGTTTATTTTCCTCTAAACATGGACTGTTAAGGATCATGATCATTATGTCCAACTTTATCTCCTTAGTAAGCTGATCAATACTCTTATTCTTTATGTTGAAAATCCTATCATTCCTCTCCCTCCATATTCTGTACACTGTGTTTGCAAGAGCCAATCTCTTTAAACTTTGCTTAAAACCTTTTCCTTTCAGTCTACAGGTATACCAATCCAAAAGTATATCCCAATCACAAGCTTTCCATTTAAATTTGAGTCAATCCATGATGTTATTCCACACAGCATTTGAGAAGAGGCAATCAAAGAAAAGATGATTTCGTGATTCCTGTGCAATACCTGAACATAAACAACAATGGCCTGATTGAATAACACCCCTCCTAAGAAGCTTTTCTCTGGTTAACAGTCTGTTTAGAACAGCTAACCACAAAATAAAGCTATGTTTAGGATATATCAAAGTGTCCCAAACTGTCAAATACCACTTTACTTTGCTTGAAGCTGGAGATATGGCCACATAAAGCTTAGACAACTGAATACTTGAATTTTTGCAACATGAACTGATGCACCTCTTCAGATTTTCTATGCCTCCACAGATAGTAATTGCTTTATCTCTAGCTTTAAGCAATTGTTTCCACATCCAAGAGTCTCCAACTTTCATGTTCACAAGCCAAATATTTGTGTTTTTCAGGTACTTTCCATGAATCCACTTAATCCACAGCCATTCTTTGTTAACATGAATAAACCAAATGATTTTAAGAGCTGATGCCAAATTCCAAGTTTTTGCAGAAAAAATTCCCAAGCCACCACACTTCTTCTCCTTACAGATTTTATCCCAAGCAACTAGAGGAGATTTGAAAGTCTGGTCAGTTTTACCCCATAAAAAATCCCTGCATAAATCATCTATTTTCTTAAGAACCTTAGATGGCAAAATGTAATTTGAAGTCCAATACAGTTGAATTCCTAGTATCACACTTTTAATGACCTGAAGTCTACCAGCATATGTCACGTTCTGATTTTTCAGCCAAAATTGAAACTGATTTGTAATATTCTTAAACAGAGGGGTACAATCAACATATGAGAGCCTCTTGCAAATTAAAGGTACATCAAGGTATTTGATTGGCAAAGAACCCTCATGAAATCCTAAACAACTATTGATAGTTGCTTTAACAGATTCTTCCATTCCACCATAGAAGATAGCACATTTTGAAGGATTGGCTTCCAGACCAGATACTGCACCAAAATCTATCACACACTGATATAGTTTTTGAATAGAGTACATATCCCCTCTACTGAATAGAAGTAGATCATCGGCAAAAGCAAGGTGTGTGATTTTTAGCTTTCCACACAAAGGGTGAAATTTGAAATCTCTGTCATGCTTTAGCAGATTCATAGTCCTGGTAAGATATTCCATGCCAATCATGAACAAATATGGAGATAGAGGATTTCCTTGTCTTAGACCCCTAGCACCCTTGAAATATCCATAGAGAGAACCATTCATGGAAATAGAAAATTTAGTGGATGAAATACAAGCCATAATCCACTGAATGAAAACTGCTAAGAACCCCAAACCTTTGAGCATGTTTTCCAGAAAAGACCAACTGATTGTGTCAAAGGCTTTCCTTATATCAATGTTGATCATTGCCCTTGGAGTTAAGCGTTTTCTGCCATAATTCTTCACCAGTTCATGTGCTAACAGAATATTGTTATTAATTTGCCTACCTTTTACAAAAGCACATTGAGCTTCACTAATTATAAAACCAATGACAGATTGCAGCCTATTAGCAAGGATTTTTGAGATGAACTTGTATAGGCAATTACAGCAAGAGATAGGCCTAAAATCAGCAGGGGTTTGAGAGCATTGTACCTTAGGAATGAGAGAGATAGAGGTAGAATTGATGGAGCCCAATAGTTTTCCAGTTTTGAAAAAATCCTGAATAGCAGAGGTGATTTCCTCTCCAATAACAGGCCAAGCAGTTTTGTAGAAAGATATACTGTAGCCATCAGGTCCTGGGGCTTTGTCTTCTGACATGGAGAAAATAGCTTGCTTAATCTCTTCATAAGTAACTGCACATGTTAATTTTACAACTTGATATTCAGAGAGACCAGGACCACTTTGAATTATGCTTGAGTCTGGCAAAGAGGTGAAAATTTCAGTCCCCATCAGGTTCTTGTAATAGGAGATGAATTCCTGTGCAATTTCTTCTCCATCTGAGATTTTTTTCCCCCTATTAGAAATGAGTGACATCACTCTATTGTGGTGTCTATTCTTCTTAACAGCAGAGAGAAAGAAGCTTGTGCATCTATCACCCTTAAGACTCTAAGCTATTCTTGATTTTTGCTGGTAAAAAGATAATTCACATTCAAGAAGCTTGTTATAGGAGACAATGCAATTCTTTTCCTATGATATAAGATCAGCATTAATAGGGTCAAGTTGTAGAGAATTTTGAATAACCTCCAGATCTTTTTTTGCTCTGATAACCTGTTCACTAATATTATGGAAATCTCTTTTGTTCAGATCCTTCAAAGCATTCTTCAGGAGTTTCAGTTTTGAACAGATTTTATACATTTTGTGGCCCTCAATAGATGACTGCCATACAGATGAAACAGTGGATAGATAATTTTCATGTTTGGTCCACATTTTGTAGAACTTGAAAGGCTTTTTCCGTTGATCTTTATACTCATAAATTGATACTAAAGCAGGAGAGTGATCTGAGAAGCTTGGGGATAAAAATTCAACATGACTTGCATTGTGCTTATGTAACCAGGAATCATTTATAAGGGCTCTGTCTAACCTACTCCAAACTCTAGTGGTAGAGTCTTGTTTGTTATTCCAAGTGAAAAAACAACCAATAGTCTTGAGATGTGAAAGTTGACAGTCTGCAATGACCTGGTTGAAATCTCTGGTGTCTGCATCAGTGAGGATTGAGCCTCCAATTTTTTCATCATTGCTTAATAAAGTATTAAAATCACCACACAAAAGCCAAGGCACACTCATAACTGTTTGATGAATCTGAGATATTTCAGACCACAAAACCTTCCTTGCATCTTGGTGGTTATACCCATACACTTGTAGGCATCGAAAATTGCCGATAGGTCCCCGAACATAGCTCGGTGTCAACGAGCGACGATCGAACATCACTACCCGGTTCACAAGAGCTCAAATGACGCCGGTGAGCGACTGAAGCAAACCGACGGATCACGAGGATACGGGTTGACCGAAAACCCCGCTATCACCGCAATCGGACCAACGCCCGCTGTGCCCCAATCACCCCACAGATAATCCAACCATCGGGGCCTATAGAGCTCGCCGTCACGATTCCAACGCATCCGAAATCACCCAAATCCGAGTTCGGACGAAAAGTCAACGGCGAGTCAACAGCGGGACAACGGCACAGCCCCGGGCTGAACCGGGGACACACGAACGTGTCTTGGCTAGCTCGAGACACCCCATGGGGGGTGTCCCGGCCTTGGCCAGGACACCCCTAGGGGGGTGTCTCTCCTCTTGGGGTGTCCATATCAGCCCCCCCCCTTCTCCTTTTGGCTATAAATAGCCCCCTAGGCCTCCTTTGTGATGGGCTCTTGATTTTGGCTCTGATTTAGGGTCTTGGGATTATCCTCGAGATCTGAAATCTTGAAGAAGAGCGGCGAAGCCCTGCCGGATCGAGGAGTCTGCACCGTCATTCACCCCTTTTCCTTAGTGTTGCTCCTTAGCGGTGACACTAAGAAGAGCTATTATCTCGTTTTAGCCGAGATATACGCTTATAACCTCTAGATCTTGTGCGGATCGACGAGGTTCTGCTTCTATATCCCACGCGGATAGACGAAGCTCTGCCGGATTTCCCGGAAAGGATCAAGATCGACCGGTGGTCCACGGATATCAACATCCCCGTCACAGGCCAAAGACCCACGCAAGCAAGAGATGATAAACAGATCTTGCGTTTGTTTGAAAGGAGTTGCTTTTCTTTTGTTTTCATTGTGTAAAGGCCTTATAAAAAGGCTATCCTTTTATTTCATTGTAACGATTGAAGTTGTAATGAATGCAGCAATGAATACAGCAACTTTTTCCGCAAACAACACTGAAGTTATGAGGCATTGTAATCTCCCATCCAAAGAATTTATTGAACATGTAATCTGTTGGGCTGAAACATAGTTAATCTGGATGTTCAATAAACTTAGATCCCAAAGTACAATGATTCTAGCCTTTTCAGAGCCATTTGCATTTGAAAAATAATTCCAAGTACTATCAATTTTTTTAACAACAGATTGAACATTCACATCTTTAATTTTTGTTTCCAAAAGAGCAAAGAAAGAAACCCTGTACCGTCTCACAAATTGCTGAACTAAATGCTGTTTAGAGGATTTATTAAAACCTCTAACATTCCAAAAAGTCAGATTCATGATTTGGTAAACTGTATCCCCCTTTCTATATTAGAGGGATCCTTTCTATCCATTATTTTAGACAGAGGAGAGAAAGAATTCTCCCTTATCTTAGCTCCTTGATTTGAAAACCAGGGGGAAGTTTCACCCAGAGGGGTGATAGAAACCATATTCTGCAAGACATGCACATGATAATTCCGTAAAACATGCACAGAGGCTGTAGTCTCCTCATGTACACTTCCAGATCCCCTATCCACCAGAGTTTTTTTTTTGTCCCACCTCTTGTCTACCAGATATTCCAGAATTTGCTCCTTTAATATGTTCATACACTTTTCCAGGAAGCTCATTTTTCTCCTGTTCACTAACATGCACAGGGTAATCCTTCAAAGTATGCACAGAGGATTCATCAACCTGCAAGTTGTTAGACTCCTTTTCCTTTGTTATTTCCTTTTTTCTACTGTTTATAGGTTGACCATCTTCAATAATAACATCAAAATCCTGAGGTTGTAAAATATGCACAGGATTATGTGCAAGTCCAGGTACAGGAAATTCAGCAGAATTTTGCTTCTTATGCACACTTCCAGACCCCCTAGTCATAACCAGAGCTTCTTGCTGACTTTTTCCTAACTCTTGTCTTTTGCCAGAATCTTCATTTTTTTCTAGTGCACCTTTTGGTTTCTGCTTTGGCACCCATTTCTGAGACCCAGTCATTCTTCTACAAAAGTTAGAATCATGACCCACAACTTTACAATGGTTACACCATCTTGGCTTAAACTCATAAGTAACATTTTGTTTGAAACATTTTCCATTAGGCCCTTGTATATCTATATGGTCAGGGAGAGAAGAGGGCATTTTCACTTCAACAAGTACACGAGCATAAGCCAATCTCTGCTTATTAGCAGTAAGCTTATCAGTAGTAATAGGTTTTCCAATAACACTCACAATTTTTCTTATGCTATTTGCATTCCACAAGTTTAACCTTAAACCAGGCAGCTGAATCCACATAGGGTATGTATTGTCTCTTATTTTTTCAATATCATCATCAATTGACCATGATTTTAAAAGAAGAGGCCTGGATCCAAAGAACCAGGGGCCTTTTTCAAGAATACCCTTCATCTCTTCATCATTATTGAAATTGAAAAGAAAAATCCTAGGCTTTAAGATACAGATATTAGGGGTTGCCAAAAGAGCCCAAACTTTATGAACAAAGGTTTCCATGGCTTTGAAACTTACATTTAGCCCTAGAACCTGCCCTACAAGAGAGGATTTCCATTGAGAAGCACCTTCAATCCATTCCTCCTCTTCAAAGGTAACAGCATTCCCAGTTTCAGGTTCAACATAATTCAAAACCAGACCATTACCAGGATTTCTATTGTTAGCAAAACAACTAATCCAACTTTTTTTCACAGTTGGAGTAGGAGCAGGATTCTTATTCGAGTCTAAAGGAGGAAACTCCTCATTCACAGTTGAAATATTCTGTTTGATTCCACTTTCCTCAATTTTCCTCTCAGGTTGAGCAGAATTAGGAGAAATAATAGGTTCAAGAACAGAGTTAGCTTTTAAAACTCCAGATCTGATACCATCTTCTGCAAAAAATGAATCTAGCAAGGTATTTGAAATCAAAGGAGAACATCCTTTATGAGTTGGATGAGAAAGATTTACCTCCCTTTCAACCTCATCTGACCAAGAAAGATGAGATTTATAATTAGAAGAAGAATCATGAACTCCAACTCTCAAAGAAGACCTAGACTTCAGAACTTCAGAATTCGAGCAAGAAACTTCATCAAGTTGGCGATCAAGAAAACATTGTACTTGATTTGGCAGACGATCAGAGATTCTCACCAAATTTGTAGAATTCAAAACTTCAGCCATAGATTTAGACTTCCTTGCTCCTTTAGGGCCTGTAGATCCCATTTCTACGAAAGCTTCAACATCTTCTTCACTACAAGTAGCAGATTGATCATCATCAGACATCAAATTCAATTTGGGAGCTCTCAATCCAATCTCAAGAATCTTTTTTCCATTGTTTTTCTTCTTCCTTGCCATCAAGAAATCAAAAAAATCACGGCGGGGGTGCACGATAGCATCAAAAAATTCGCCTGCTATCCTGCGCCTTCAGACCTCCCCTTTTCTTTCTTACACGCGTTTTAAGTCCAACAACAACATTAGTCTCATTGTTATAATAACTAATTGTTAGATAAAATGTATGAGTTAAACATAATATACTTCTATTTAAAATTTGCTTTATAATATATATATATTTCCTTTTATTATTAGATCTAGTTGTCCTATTTAGAAATTACCAACTTAATTTGTCTTAATCATTGAGATATTAACCAAATTCTGCCCTCTTTCTTTATTTCAAGAAAGTTCTATTTGCTTTTATGAGCTAAATTGTTGGCAGAAATTGAGCCTTGAAAAATAATTAGCCCTTAAATATAAGTTAGAGAACCAAACTAATCTAAAAACAACATTATTAGTAATTTGTCACAATTTTCTGTTTAAGTTTATTATTCCTTCTTAACCTTTCCATTAATACAAGAGTGTCCTTGCACATGAAATCTCAATATCTCTCCCTTCATTAGTAAATTTAACTCTCATACCAATCTATGGAAACCACGAGCCCTTCACTGACTCAGTATAAACTGACAACCAGGCAACGATAACATGACTGTCAACATTCTTCCGGTCTTCTAGAATATGTTGGCTAACAAACCTAAGTTGCTCGTGCGAGCAATCTCGTGTACCATTCATTATCCTCAGTCGACTTGAGTTTAGTCTAAACCCCAGCCATGAGCTAGCATAATAACATGGTCACTGACATCTTAAATCTTCCATCATGTGTGTACTAAATCAGACCTTAATCTACATGACTTGGTATAATTAAAATGGTAAACTAAATGAAATAGCTACCAACATTTTTAGGGTTTTTCACCGTTTGTGAGCCCATCGTATAGACTAACAAGGCATGCTGGTGAGTGATGATGCCTGATCTCACGTCAAATATCTCAACATTATTAAGTGAGAGTTACATGTTGCATTAATTATGCTCTTTTCTATAGTGTTTTTTTTGGGGGGTGTTGGGGTTGAGCAATCAACAACCCTTGCCCTCCAGATCTTGTGACGAATAATTAGCAAGCAAGAAATCACAACGAATCAAAAAACTTGCATGAAAGAATAAATAAAAGAGAGAACACCAGATTTAACGAGGTTCGGCAAATGTGCCTACGTCCTCGGGAGCCACACTAGAAATTCTTTGATTATTAAAGAAGATTACAAAGCTTGCAATAGGCCACACTCTCTCTAAGATCTCTAACTCAAAGTGCTCTCAAAACCCTCTCTTTCTTGTGTATTACCTCTCAAAAGAACGTTCAAGAAATATATAAAACCCTAACTCAAAATAGATTCCAAACCGAACCAGGAAAATAGTTTGACCCGATATCGGTTGATTGATAGTGCTTCATCGGTCAACTGATAAGGGATTTCTCGGCTGCTTCGTGTACGTTTTCGGACGACTGGTGGCACCCTGCCAGTCAACCGACCATAGTGATGTTTTCCAGCTTCTTTCCTATAGTCCAGTCGGTCGACTGATCTGCTTCTTCAGTTGACTGATCGGGGTACTTTTCAGCTTCTGATTTTGTTCTCGGGTTTGGGTCTACACACCCCAAAACCAACAATCTCCCACTTGGAGACCAAACCTCCATCAACAAGCTCTCTTGAACTCCAGCCATCTTCGCAAGCACCTTTTACTCCCCGTAAAATTTCATTCTTCAATCAATATCGATCTCGGTGATCCCATCTGTCCTCCTACTGTGACTCCACCTTCATCTCCTATGCGTGAAGGCCAACTGAAGTTACACACGCACAACTCTAGTTTCTCGATGGTCACTGCCTTAGTCAACATATCTGCAGGATTTTGGCTCCCCAAAATTTTCTCTAACAGTAACTTCCCGTCCTCTATCAGCGAGCATATGAAGTGATAACGTACGTCGATGTGCTTTGTTCTAGCATGATATACTGGATTCTTGGCAAGGTGTATAATACTCTGGCTATCATAATAAAGAACTTTGTTCCCTCGCTTCAAACTCAACTCTTCCAAACATCCGGTCAACCAAATCATCTCATTGCTAGCTTCAGTTACCACGACATACTCTGCCTCAGTCGTGGATAACGTCACTATCTTCTACAAACGTGAGACCCAGCTCACTACTGTCGACCCTAAGGTATAAACTTACGCTGTGGTACTTCGCCTCGTATCATGATCACCGGTAAAGTTTGCATCCACGTATCCCTGTAGTACCAACTCCTTTCTCCCAAAACACAATGACATATTCGTAGTCCCTCTCAAGTATCGTAATATCCACATCACAGCCTCCTAATGTTGCTTCACTGGATTGCTGGCAAACCTGCTCACAACTCCTATTGCATGGGCAATATCCGGCCTCGTGCAAACCATTGCATACATGAGACTATCAATAGCTAATGAGTATGACACTCTGATCATAAACTCCTTATCTGCATTTGTCTTGGATGACTGCTCCTCAGATAACCTGAACTAACTTCCAAGGGGTGTGCTAACAGCCTTCGCATTCTGCATGTTGAATCTCTGAAGTACCTTCTCAATATATTTAGCTTGACTCAACTTCAGTGTCCCTTCAGCCACATCCCGACTAATTTGCATCCCAAGAATTTGCTTGGCTGCACCTACATCCTTCATGTCAAACTCCTTTGCTAACTACCTATTCAACTTATTTATCTCCTGTAAACATGGACCTGCAACTAACATGTCATCTGTGTACAATAATAACATGATATAGCTGGACTCAAACCTCTTGAAGTAGCAACAATAATCTGAATTGTATCTTCCATAGCCATTACTCTGCATGAAGTTATCAAACTTCATGTACCACTGTCTTGAAGCCTGTTTCAAACCGTACAAGCTTTTCTTGAGCCTACACACCATCTCTTAATTTCCTTTCTCTATAAAGCCAATAGGTTACTTCATGTAAATTTCTTCATCTAAGTCATCATGAAGAAATACAATCTTCACATCCAACTGTTTAAGGTAGAGATTTTCAGCAGCTACTAATCTCAACACCACTCTGATGGTTGTAACCTTCACGACGAGGGGAAATATCTCCATATAATCCACTCCTTCTCTTTGTTGGAACACTTTCACAACTAATCTGGAATTGTATCTTTTGCTTCCATCACTCTCCTGCTTGATCTAGTAGACCCACTTGTTATGTAAGGCTTTCTTCTACGCAGGTAGCCTGGCTAACTCCAATGTCTCATTCAAGTAGAGAGAATCCATCTCTTCTTGCATTGCATGCTCCTACCGTTAAGATTCACTAACTTACATTGCCTTCTCATAACACTATGGTTCCCCACTATCTGTCAAAAACAAGTAATCAAGCAACGAAAGATATCTGAGATTTGGTTTGGGTACTCTGGATGACCTCCTAAGCTCCTCACCCTGGGTACCTGTCTCTGCACCTGGAGTCTCCTACGTTCTTCAGTCATAACTGACATTGTCTCCCCCATTTGGAAGTTCTTCTAAATCCATGTACTCAGATCTATATGCATCATTAGTGCTTTTCCCACTGCTTTGGCTATCTTTGACATTATCCATATTCTTATACATCACCTTTTTATTAAATATGGCATCTCTGCCCCTGATAATTTTCCTGTTCTTATCATCCCACAGACGATATCCGAACTCATCAAGACCGTATCTAATGAATGTACACTTCTGTTACTTAGCTTCTAGCTTGTCCCTGACATAGTCACTGATATGAACATATGCCACATAACCAAAGATCCTCAAGTGTGAGAGATTAACTTTCTTGCCACTCCAAACCTCTTCTGGAATCCTAAAATCTAATGGAACTGAAGGCCCATGTGTAAAACCCCAAAAATTTGAATATTATGTGATAAATGATATTTAATATGTTATATTATGATAAATAACATATTTTGATATTTGAGTATGTTAGGAACTGATTTGAGATCAATTCAACGTATATATTTTCGAGTATGAGAATGGATCAGTTTGCACAGGCAAACAGACTCAGTGTAGTCGACTAGCGCTCTTAGTAGTCCACTGAGCCCGTAAACTGTTTTTAGAATCTTGAGTTTAGCTTAGTAGTCGCTACTAAGCTTAGTAGTCGACTAGCGGGAGTTTCCTGGGCGTGTCAGGTTACAGATTTCGGATCAAAATTATTTTGTTTCGAGCCCAATTGATAACCTAAGTATATATACCTGTAAAAACCCTAATTCCTAAGGGAATTCACTAGAGTTTACAACCACCTCCTTCCTCCTAAACCTTGGAGCCAATTTTTGAGTTCCTCGAGGGGTTTGAGACGTGGTATCGAGCAGAGAGAAAGATCGAGGGCTGTAGCTGAGGAAAGGAGTTTACACACATGTTCAGGAGGTCAACACTGTGTTTGAGGTAAGATCTCATGCATCCAAACCTTGCCCATAGTGTAGATCTTGGGTTTAATGAGTAATATTGATTTTTAATGCTTAGATCTAACTGTCTAAAATGATAAAAAGAGGATTTTTGATATAAAACCTTAACCTGATGTTAGATCTACATGTTTTACTTACTGTTTATAATATAAATACGATCATGATCATTATGGAGTATAGATCTTCATTTGTATCTTGTTTTCTATGTGTAATCTTGTGATATAAAGAGCTTGCATGTTAATTAAGTCTGATTGAACCCTGGGTTTAGGGTATTTTGGGTTCTGTAAATGTGAATAAATGAAATTATATAAGTTTCAAGCTTAATATGCAAGCATGTTCATGTTAATTTAATCGATAACTAGGGTTTATATCTTTTTCTTGACTAATGAGAAGATTAAACCTAATTAATTGAATCAAGGATTTAAATAATTATGAAGATGATTCTTTTAATTTGTAGTTACTTGCTTTGTATTGTATTAAAACATGATAAACATGTGACGATTGCTAAGTGTTATATGTACACGGATATGTGTATGTTTCTGCTTAGTAGTCGACTACTAAGAGTTGTAGTCAACTACTAAGGTCCAGTTTGTTCTACAAAAACTGTCTGATTACAGAGTAGTCGACTAATATATAGTATAGTCGACTACTAATAATGATTCATGTTTTACAGAGTCTGAGTAGACTCAGTATAGTCGACTACTAAGCTTAGTAGTCGACTACTAATGTTGTTTTGCTGAATATTGTGTTGTTTTGATTCGAGATGCCATTGCGGGGTTGAGTCACATGATAGTACACGTATAGATATGAACATACATGAATAGTTTCGTAGTATACACATGAGTCTCCCAAAGAGGATTTGACAAGTGTTGAGTGATTACACTTGAGTTGGAGTAGTTTATACACATGTCGGATATCGTTAATGAGCTCAGTTTAGTACTATATGAAATAGTGCATCAATATGCTAGATTTATGCAGTTCATACATAGGATAGATATCGTTGATGAGCTTAGTCAGTACTACATGGAGTAGTATGTTGATATTTTATTTGTGCAGGCCATTGAGTCGGGTTTGGATGTTTTGTCTAGCAGTCCGTCCGTGCGAGGGAGCGATGAGGCTTGTTGTCTTTCAGGATACCTATAAGGTAGGTCGTTCCGCACTCATGTTACGCACTAAGATCGTGATGAGACTAATGATCCGTGTACATTGTTTTAGGATACCTACAGGGTAGATCGCCATGCATGATAATGCGATGACATCGAGATATTGCAAAGAGTTGCAAAAGAGATAATTACTTGATAGCCTGAGTTTTGGTGGATGCCAAAAGTATTTATGTCACACTGTTGAATATATATATGACCAAGATACCTTACTCTTGTGAGTACATGAGACTTATATGCTGATGTTCATTCTGACGTTTTATTTTCCAGTGATTTTTCTTTCTATAGTTCGGGATTAATATTTAGATATCTACAGTTTGAGACATATGGTATATACATGAGAGTTTCCTTGTTTGGATTATTTTGCTCGACGTACTACATCTCATGTTGTAGATTTCTAAGTATTAATACCATTAGATATGGGGAAAATAATCTAGATAGACTATGCTTAATAGATAGAGCCTCCACTACATGTAGCAGCCCTTCCCCTGGGGGCGGATGGAGGTGATCTTTCTTTAGCGCTCTGACGCTCTTGTTATTGTTCTTTTTTGCTTTAAATTTCTTTTCAGTCAGTTTAGAGCATCGGAGAGTCGCAGGTTGATGGAGTTATTGCATAGTCGCCATCACATGCGTTATTAGTAGAGACTCCACAATAGAGTTTATTTCTACTCAGACATTAGAGTTTCAGTATCATATTTTGTAAAGGCTATGAGCCTTAATTACATTTTCAGTTATTCCATGTCGAGACATTTTATATCATTTCAAAGATTAGATGTATTCACTGTTTTATCCATATAAGACATGATTTTATTTATGAGATTTATCTTTTAACATCATGTCTATTGTATTTATTTCCTTCTGTTTGCATGTATTGTATCTGCACTTTATTTTTAATTCTACTAGAGGATATTACTGTGATTGGTGAAACATGCTATTGCACAGTGTGGGTGCATGGTAGGTTTGACATCTCTAGGTTCACCTTGGACTGTAGCCATGTGTAAAAACATGGGTGTTACACAATGATTTATTAAGTAAGCTGCTGTATGCACCGCGTCCGCCCAAAACGTCTTAGGTAGACCTGCATGTAGATGCATTCTCCTCGCACGCTCTTGTCAATGTTTTGTTCATTCTCTCTGCAACATCGTTCTATTACGGTATTCTTGGAGTAGTCCTCTCTAAGTGAATCTCATTCAGAGCATAGAACTTTTTGAACTCCTCAGCTTATATTATCCACCATTATCCGATCTCAGATACTTCACCTTCAGATCTGTCTCATTCTCTATCATGGCTTTCCACTTCTTAAAGATCACAAACACCTCTGACTTGTGCTTTATGAAGTATACACACACCTTCCTCGAGTGATCGTCGATAAAGGTGACATAGTACGCCGAACCGCCAAGAGAAGACACGCTAGCTGGACCCCATACATCTGTATGAACAAGCTCTAGCTTGTGAGCTTTGGGTGGTCTTTCACTCTTCTGAAAGCTAACCTTCTTCTGTTTCCCGTAGATGTGGTCTTCACAAACACAAACTTTCATTGAATCGATGTCAGATAGCTTTTCCTAAGAGTGTAGAATCTTCATACCCTTCTCACTCATGTGTCCTAACCTATTGTGCCACGGATCTGCACTTTCCTTACCAGCTATAATTGCGAGGGTGTCACTCGCATGTGAAGTTAAATAGAGAGTTCCAGTTTTGTTATCGCGAGCAACCACCATAGTACCATTAGAGATCTTCCAGGAATCCCTAGAAAATATCGAAATATAGCCTTTTGCTCCAAGCTAGCCAACTGAAATAAGATTCCTTTTTTGCTTCGGTACATATCTGATGTTCTTTAGAGACTACTTAGAACCCTTCATCTGTATCTGCAAATCACCTCTTCTAACAATACTGCAAGACTCGTTATCCCCAAGTATACTTTTCCAAAGTCCCCTGCTATATAGTTCTGAAGAAGCTTCCTATTAGCAGTGGCATGGAATAAGGCTCCTGAATCAATAACCCGTGAATCGGTGTCATTGTCCATAGCAAGGATCAAGGCATCTTGCACAATATGAGCCTCCTACTTATTTGCATCTTTCTTTGGCACTTTGAAGACTGAAGACATGTGGCCCTCCTGGCCGCAGTTCCAATACTTCACTTTGATAGGCCTCACCTTCGAGTTTGACCTATTCTTCTTCAACTTCGACCATTTCCTATTTTGGTTACCGTTGTTCTGACTTCGGCCTCTCTGTTCGAAATTTAGGGCTGAACCTGAACCTTCTGATTCAAACGCTTTCTTTCTAACCTCCTCGGATAGAATCATACTGACAAGCTCGCTCATCTTCAACTTCTCGTTTCCTACCAAGTTGCTAATTACAGTCACACAACCTGCCCAACTATCCAACAGTTACGATAGTATCAGTAGGGCTTGCACTTTATCATCAAACATGATGTTGACAGAGATGAGATGATCAACAATCATGTTAAACTCACTAAGATGCAACGTGAATGAGTATCCTTCTGCCATCTTGAGGTTGAAGAGTGTCTTGACGAAATGAATATTGTTTGCAGCTAACGGTTGCTCGTACATCTTTGCGAGCACTTCCATAAGCCCCACCATCATCTCCTCCTTCAATATGTTGTGGATGACTGACTTTGCGAGTGACAACCAGATCTGCCATAGAGCCTTCCGATCTAGTATTTTCCAGTCATCGTCGGTCTCATCATTCTTCTTTCCCTTAGATTTCCCCATCAACAGACGATAAAGATCATTCTGGTACAGATAATCCTCCATTTGTGACTTTCAGTAGGCGAAGTCTGATCCGTCAAACTTCTCAATCTTCAATTTGCTTTCTTCTGCCATAGCTCTCACACAGCTCTTTGCCAAACGAAGCTCTGATACCAGTTATTGGGGTTTTGCAATTAACAACCTGTGCCCTCCAGATCTTGTGACGAACAATTAGCAAGCAATAAATCATAGGGAATCGAAAAACTTACAGGAAAGAATAAATAAAAGAGAGAACACCAGATTTAATAAGGTTCGACAAACGTGCCTACATCCTCGGGAGTCACACCAGAAATTCCTTGATTATTCAAGAAGATTACAAAGCTTGCAATATGTCACTCTCTCTCTAAGATCTCTGATCTCAAAGTACTATCAAAACCCTCTCTTTCTCGTGTATTACCTCTCAAAAGAACGTTCAAGAAATATATAAAACCCTAACTCAAACAGATTCCAAACCGAACCAGGAAAACAGTTTGACCCGATTTCGGTCGACTGATGGTGCTTCATCGGTTGACTGATAAGGGATTTCTCGGCTGCTTCGTGCACGTTATTGGTCGACTGGTGACACCCCTCCAGTCGACCGACCAGAGCGACATTTTCTAGTTTCTTTCCTATAGTCGAAACGGTCGACTGATTTGCTTCTTCGGTCGACTGATCGGGGTATTTTTCAGCTTCTGATTTTGTTCTCAGGTTTGGGTCTACACACCCCAAAACCAACAGAGGGGATATAACTGGTTTCCAAAGAGTTGTTTCTTAATTCATCTATAGATGTTGATTCGTAAACTCGTCAGCCTGATGAGGTTATCTTAGATCCTTCATTGAACATTTTATCCACTAAATTAAAGATGGATTAACATGTTAAGAAGGAGTTAACTCTTCTTAACACTCTCACTTCACATTGCCATACAACAACTTCCACTCAAGACCTACTGCACTCTGCAAACCCCAAAGGTCAACAGAACTAATAAAACCATTATTATAATGAACTCCAACGTTAAAGAGCCAAACTCTCCCAAGAGAAATCAAAGCTAAATCTCTCTTTTTAACTCAAATTGCTTTGGGAACAATTTAAACCCTATTCTATTCCTCGGGATCGTTTGCCACTTAAATAAACACACTAATCATTATATATAAATAAACCCCACAAATCTCTACTTAGCCTCATGCAATTAGCTTAGTTTTCACGTATGCTAGCTTTAATCCAACCCCATCGCCGTTGCTCCCGGCGTCAACTTTTTTGACACCTACACACACATGAAAGTTATATAAGTGTACGTGAACAAGTTCACGTAGAGAAAATTTTTTAGCTCCATTTTCAATCAATAATATTCAATAAATTGAAGAGAGATTGGAATAGTTTGTGATTGATTTGATGGCGGCATCTTCATCGTCGTCGAGCACCGGAGTTCCACCAGGGTTCCGGTTTCATCCGACCGATGAGGAGTTGCTTTTGTACTACCTCAAGAAGAAGGTGTCATTGGAGAAGTTTGATCTTGAAGTTATTAGAGAGGTTGATTTAAACAAGATCGAGCCTTGGGAGTTGCAAGGTAGTTTAATTTGTCAGAATTTGATTAAATTTATGACTAAGTAATATGTTAGGGTTTTTTACTATTTTTTTTTCATGTAGTGAGTAAGATTTCTAGCCTTATTTCAAAATTTTGACACCTTAATTGATAACTAATTAATGATAGTTAAGAATATAATTGTATAATCCAAAATTATAGAGTGGATGAGGCTTGTTCTCCAATTATATATGGTTATTATGAAAGATATAGGTATACATACTTATCTTTGTTATTAATCAATAAATGACAAATAAGATAATTGGTTGATCAATGGCTTGTGGGTTCCTTTTGATTTAGAGTTATCTTAGTTGTTTCCATTTTAGTACTCAAATTCTAGACTACTTCCTCTTAAATTCATCAAAAAAATTCATCCTAATCAATGAAGGTAGCATATCTCGGTTTCTATCTCTGAATATATGTTCTTGGAGTGCATAAACTTTTTTTTTTTGAGAAAAAGGATGGAATACCCCAAAGGTTGGAGTGCATTAACTTCTCTTCTAATTTATTTATTATGCTAATTTCACCGTATTTTGTTTTGAATTTGGACTTTGGGCAAATCTAACCGATATATTTTCCTAGTGTATTCACAAGCACAGTGCTCTTCTAATTCTTCAATTATCATGAGACTTGTTCCCTTGTAATAATTGAATTAATTGAGTGAGGTTTAAGGGATTAGTTGTGTGATTCTTTTAACAAGTTACGTAGGCCGTTAATTAATTGTTAGGGTTTTATCAAGATGCAAAGTTAAGTTCAATCTAAACTTTAATTTACTTTTTTTTTCTTTGAAGAACATCATAAAGCTGAACTATATGGGATACAATTATTTACACTATGGTTAATTTTCATAATTTAGTTTATTTAGTAGAGTTTCTCCTTAATTTAGTTTATTTAGTAGAGTTTCTCCTTAATTCAAGAATGATTTCTAAACTGTTTAAATAATTTCACCACCACCCTGCTTCTCAGTTATCAATAAACATTCTTCTAGTCCTAGAAGGCATATACAATTTGAGATTCATGTTCCATTTATAAGTTACAAGCAAATAGGTGGCACTTACACATAGAAGACATGAATGATTCAGATCCCCATAGAGCATCATTACTTTAAGAGATTTCTAACTCACCAACATGCTTATTTTTCTTATCACCAAAATTTATGACATAATCACACCTAAGCTGCCCAATTAGCACTTAGTTTTAATGATCTCAATGCAAGCCATCTTTTATACAAGAAAAATTCCTCAATGACCCAAAATATGAGACCAACAAGGGGGACATGTGAGATTTCCTTCTCCAATTGCATAATGAGCTGGTGATCATTAATGATTGTCAGCTCAATATGCAATAGGAGTGGGGCACCTCACTTGTCCCCCCTGTTGGTCTCATATTTTGAGTCCCTAGCAAAACCATTTATACGATTTATTTCTTTTTCTTTGTTGAAATATCTGGAGACATCAATTGATTCCAGCTTAAGACTAGCTTGAGCTAAGCACGGAGTTAATTAATCAAACATATAAAAAATGCTATGCCTTTCTCTTTCTACTATGCAATTGTCTGCAAACCTAAGAACAAACCTACGCCACTCCGCTTAAGTTCACCATCTTTTGAAGCTAAACCAGTATTAATTACTGGCCCACATAAAAGTTAGGAAAAACTGGTCCGTGCAAGAGTAGCCTATGGTTTTAGACTTGGCTTTGTGCTTCAATACTGATTATATGCTTGTTTCCTTGTGATAATTGACTTTTTTATCCCTGTTAACTTTTTGTAACTATATATTCATTTACTTTTTAGCAACACGGTTAACATAATTATGGTAATTCTACATATATATTTGAAGGTTCATATTAGTTTTCCCTTGGTGAGCGAGTAAATGAGGACTGATATGTCCCTTCATGCATCTGGCTAGTGTGTTGCTAATACAAAACAGATCTAGACTATCTACTATGATTTGGAACATGATAATGATCTGAACTAGGAGAGCGTGGATGTGTGTCGTGTTAGTAACACGCTAATAAAGTGCATGGAGGGACACCCAGTCTCCATTTGGCCAAAGATAGTTTATGACAATTTTATGCGAAATCACTAGCGTTTCATCAATGAAATTTAAAGTTTTATTCCTCCAAATATGTTGGTTGGCAATTAGAGACACATGTACATAATGCTTATTAGGTTGTACTTTTCATTTGGCTCAGAGAGATGCAGAATAGGAGCCACACCACAGAACGAGTGGTACTTCTTCAGTCACAAGGACCGCAAATACCCAACAGGATCACGCACCAACCGAGCCACGAACGCCGGGTTCTGGAAGGCAACAGGCCGCGACAAGTGCATCCGAACCAGCTACAAGAAGATCGGCATGCGTAAAACCCTCGTGTTCTATCGCGGTCGCGCTCCCCATGGACAGAAGACTGATTGGATCATGCATGAGTATCGCCTCGAGGAATCCGATGACGATCAGGGCGGCGGCAGTGTAAGCCTCCTCTCTCCGCATCTGTTACGGGTTTTTCTGCAGATTTAAAAAAAATTTCAAAAACCGACCCAGTTTCAACCAATTGGGTCGGTTTTTATAATTAAAATTAAAATGGGTCCTTTTTTTGCAATTAAAAACCCAAATGGGTCGGTTTTGAAAATTTGTCCTTAGAGAGAGGTACCAGCAAAATTAATTCATGGCGACTAGTAATTTGTACGTGGTTTTTGCTGTTAGCATGTGGTATTTTTATGCTGATTTAAAAAAAAATGTGATTAAAAGCACTACTCATAATTCATGATGGTTTCATCAAATTAATTTATCATTTTCAATAGTTTACATATGAAAGAATTAATTACGGTTGTTCATTCTTTTATTGCAGGAGGATGGATGGGTAGTGTGTCGTGTTTTCAAGAAGAAGTGCTTCTTCAAGACCGACGGGAGCGAAGGGAGCTCGAGCCAGGGCAACGATGCCAGCCACACAACGACCGCGATGACTGCCTACGACCAATCTCAGCCTCTCTACCTCAACCACCAGCACAATTTCCACCACCACCTCCACCCCCAGACCGCGAACCTATACAAGCCCGAGGTCGCCTTGCACTACCCCTCTCATCACCTCCCGACTAATCCCTACTCCCAAATCCAGGTGCAAGACCTCCTCCCGAACCCTCGGGCACAACCGCCTGCCGCCTATGACTTCTCCGTGCTACCTGGAGACGCGGCGGGCATGGTCAATGTCGACGGGTGCGACCAAATGAGCCAGCATGTTGATGATCAAGGAAGAGAAGCCGCTAGTGGGACCGATTGGGGTGTCCTTGATAGCATGGAAGGGAGGTACGGTGGTGCTGGGCAGCAGATGAACCAAATGTCCCAGCCGCCGAGAGGAGGAGGAGAGATGGAGTTGTGGGGGTATGGAAAGTAACAACATGGTTTGGTTTGTGAATTAGGAGGCTCATGTGTCGCTTCAAACTTTTAGTTGGTGTATCGCTGATGTGAGCACATCTATTCATATCATCCACAAGTTCAAATGATAGATGACGATCTGAATGTGTGAATGTGCATTACGTAGGCACTACGCCAATCCCACTCCGTGGCAAAACAATAGTTCATTTGGCATATTCCTTTCTTCTATTGCGATTGATTGGGGTTACCGGTAACCCTTGTGTAATTTTACATTGACAATATGTGCATATTGATTGTATTGTACTATTCTTATTGGTAATCTAAATCGTGGTGATTTGGTGAGTAGGGTGGACCGTGAATAAGAAAAAAAGGTTACTTAATAATCCTTTGATTGTGTAGAAGTTTTGTGTAATTATCAATTATAGCTGCGATCGTGCGGAAACTTTAATTTTGGGCAACAATTGATCATTAATTATTCAGTAATATTTTATTAGGGTAATGCCATATTAGTCTCTTAAATCATTCTTAATTGCCAAAGAGTACGTCCCTCAAAGATCCATCTTTATTGCCAATTCGTTCCTCTAATTAGGTGAAGTTATTAATTTGGGCGAAATTCTGTTAACTCAAACAGAAATGGATGGATTTCCCAGTATATTGCCACCCAAACTCTCTCCAAGCTCAAACTAGAGTTGTCCCAATAGTCAAAATTCTCTCTAAATCCTATATAATCCTCTAAATTCTTCATTATATACCCTCTTTTCATCTCCTTTAAGGGCCCGTTTGGATGGACGTAACTATTAGAAGTAGTACTTATTTTGTTTGTTTCATATATTTTTAGAAGTAGCGGAAATAATATTTCATCTTCTTCTTTTATTTATTTCTTTGTTTGGATAGAAATTGACTATATTATTTAAGATCATTTGTCCATGATAAATCTCTAACTTAAGTGGACTTCACTTTTTATGTACTTCCCCTCTACTTCTGAGTTTTCAAGGACGGAAAAAAAAAATCTAGGAAGTAGGAGTGTCACCTAGATGCCACATCTGCATTTATGGAAGTAGCTGAAGTAATCTTTTTGGAGAAACAAACATAATTTTTTGCTTGAAGTAGGAGAAACTTCCTCTACTTCAGTTACTTCTTTACTACTTTCGTGCAAACAAACATACCCTAAGTCTAACTTTCAAATGTAAAAAGTGTTTTCAAGGGCATTTGGGTATTTTACATGTTGGGTTGAGGCTTAACCAAACAAAGGGATGATTTGGCAATAAAAATAAAGATTTGAGGGGCTCTTTGGCAAATACAGAGATTGGAGATTGGCAATTAAAGATGATATAAGGGACTAATTTGTGATTACCCCTATTTTATCAAGTTAAAGTTTAGACAAATTTTCTGCATGTATTGTTCGTCAAGAAATGATTGATTTCCTATTAGGTGGGGAACGGGTGCGTTTGAATCCGAGCTTAAAACGGACCCGACCCAACAACTCCGGTAAACAAAACCCTCTCTTAAACCCTGCTCGCGGGTTCCAAATCAAATGACCTAAAAAATTAGGGCAGAGATGTTCTCTTCAAATTCTCAGCTCATTCAAAATGGGGAAAATCACTTAACAATCTGAGGTAACCAATCCCTGCGATTTTTTTTATCATTTCTCCTTTCAATTTGCTTTAATTTGGCAATGATCAATCTCGTTAGCAAATGGGTTCCTCGAATTTGCTCACGAGAACACCTCACGCCATTTAAAAACCTAGCTTTTGGGTCTCTTTGTTGCAAAGAAGTGTTCTTCATCAACTGCGAACTTCCAATTTCTGCAAAAGATCGAATTTTGTCGTCGAAATATCTTTGTTTTCATTCAATCAAAAGAGCATCTATTACTGAGTGGGCACCTTGTATTTCGTTGAAAGGTCAAGTTTTTGCATCAAATTATCACAACAGAGCAACCTTTGTGAGATGTGTATCTCATATTTTTGTGAATAATCGAGTTTTTTCTTCGAAACATGGAGGTTCTCGTATAAAAATCCCAGTTTTGGGCAACACTAGAGGTTTTAGCTCTGTGGGTGCTGCTCCTAATGATCCAAAGGCTGCATTTCGAGGCCATCGAATAATATCTCAGGCCCAAGAGGCTCTTATGGACTATCTCCATTTTACAACAGGCTTAGAGTTCTCTGATGCTGAGCACATGAGCAAAAACTCCCCCAGTTTTCTTAACAAGATCTTGGACAAGGTTGAGAAGGAGGGTGAAGATATCGAAAGAGCATTAACGAGGTTTTTCCGATATCATCCTCCTAACGAAGTCGAAATTTTCTTTGAGAGCATGGGTCTGAAACCTTCTGATTTTAACTCGTTACTCCCTCGGGACTTGTTTTATCTCAAAGATGATCTGGAATTGCTTGATAATTATCATGTCCTTTGTAATTATGGTATTGATCGTAGTGAAATAGGAAGGATTTACAAGAAGGCTGCTGATGTTTTCAAGTATGAGTGTGGTGTGTTGGGGTCCAAGCTTCGGGCTTATGAGGAATTGGGTCTGAGAAAGTCTAATGTTATTAAGCTTGTTGTTTCAAACCCGCCTCTTCTGATTGGGGATGTAAATAAAGAGTTTGCTAAAGTTCTAGAAGGGTTGGAAGATCTTGGTCTGGAGCGTAATTGGATTGGAGATGTTTTGTCTGAAAAGGATTTCTATAGTTGGAGTAGAATGCTCATAGTTCTGCAATCTTGTTTCGAAATGGGGTTCACTAAACAAGAATTAGAGACTTTGATAAGAGAACATCCTGATTTCTTGCTTGATGGTTCTGGGCGAACACTATTTTTATTGATTGGATTTCAACTGAAATTAGGTGCAACAAGAAAGGAAATATTCAGCCTTCTATTAAATTTCCCTCAGGTTCAAGTTGGGAAGTTCATGAAAAATTTGCGGCAGGGTTTAGTATTTCTAGTGGAGCTTCAAATGGATCCTGAGGATATCAAAATGCTTTTGTGTACTCATAAAGAAATGTTTGGTCAGCACACTTTGAAGAAAGCTAGTAGCGTTGTTAGCTTACTGCAGACAAGTAGCAAGAGGTTGTGTACAATAATAAAGGACGATCCACATCAACTGAAGAATTATGTTAAAGGGTCTAAGCTAAGCGCTCTTCCTTGCACTCGAGATGATGAATTGTGTCATATGCAGAGAAGAAAGTTTCTCTTGTGTTTAGGGTTTGTCGACAACTCCAAAGACATGGAGAAGGCAACGACTTATCTCCGTGGCAAAAGCGATGAGCTTCAAGGGCGATATGACTTATTGGTTAAATTGGGACTCAAGAAGGATGATGTGTATACTATGATTAAAAAGTCTCCAATTGTGTTGAACCAGACGGTAGATGTCCTTGAGAAAAAGATCAATTTTCTTGTAAAAGAATTGGGTTATCCCTTAAGTACACTTGTCGAATTTCCGAAAATTTTGGCATACACTATAGAAAGGGTGAAACTCAGGCTGTCAATGTACACGTGGCTCAGGGATAGAGGAAAGGCATCACCTACGTTAGCATTGAGTAGTATCCTTTCTTGTTCCGATGAGAAATTTAGAAAGTGGCTTATTAGTGGTCATCCACAGGGTCCTAAAGTGTGGGAAGCGTTTAAGGCCGAATTATACTCAAAGTAATTATTTCGAAAAAGAATTCTTGTAAGTTATCATTACTTGTGATTTTTATTGAGATTGTAAAGTGAATTTATCTCAGCTCATCGTTCTGTTATTGCAAACAAGTCTTACTTCCTGCAATTTTTGATTTAATATGGTGCAAATCTTAAACATTCTAATATATGAAAATATGTTGTGGTGAATCACCGTATGGAAAATATAGCATGTGAAAGGCCTATGTATTATACTTCGTATGTTATTCTGCAACTTCATCTTTTTCATTGAATGAACATGCACAGATTTCTTCCATGGGTATTTCGACACATACAACAAGTTGGACTATCAGTGTCCTTTATTGTAGAAGGTCCTGCTTTTTTGTTTTCTCTTAAGTAGTTTTAATTGACCGGTTATTTGGTCTATGCCTCGCCTAATAAAGTTCATGCTCTTAGATAAATGAGTGAATAAATGAGCGAGGACACTCTATGGCTCTTAAAAATGGTTGTTGGTTTTGTTCTAAATGAGTAATTTGTGCTCTCCCAAAGCTTAAAAGTGTGGATTCACACTAAATATTAGCTGATAATACAAGTTTGTCTAAAAACTTGTGTTAAAAGGGCTAAATTTGAAATACAAAGATATGGAAACGAGAAGGCAAGTTGAAGAAAACAACATATTAGGAAACTGCATTACTGTATGGAAACTAACGTTCCATGATCTATAATTGTTTTAAAAATATATCATGGTAGGATTGATTTTAAATTTATTAATTCAAGTGGTACCTAGAGTCCTCGAAAAGCTGATATCTTAAGGTTAGTTATTGTTTTAAGCCATATCATGCAAGAAAAACTGGAAAAACCTTTATGCTAATTTCTGAAGGGTCTTTACCTATGAAGCACCGACACTCCAAATATGGCCCCGAGTCCGTCTCCGACGCGTGTCAGACGCGGACACGCGTTCGACAGCATCGGACATGCGGTCAACACCTCCGACACGGGTCAACACCACCGACACATTGTCGACACGTCGTCGACACGCCAATTTCTGCCGATTTGTTCTTGACACGTCGACACACTGAGGATTACAAAGCGGTTATTGGGTTTGAAAACCCATTGTTTGTAAACCCATTTTGAAATAAAATCTAAAAACAAAGACCCGATCCCTCTCTATTCTCTCATATGGCGGCTACTTCTCTCTCTCTTCTCTTATCCTAGGGCATCAGCTGCTTCCCCCATCTCAACCGTGGCGGCGAGTCGGAGACCACCTAGAGGCTGTGAGTCGGCGACCACCCAGAGGCATCGGCTGTTTCTAAGTTTTTTGACCTTTTTTCTTTCTTTTCTTTTTTTTGGCTGCTTCTCTCTCTCCCTGTCTCTTCTCTCTCTCACATCTCCGCTTCCCCAGGCTTCTTCCCCCATCTCACCAGTGACCAAGTGACCACCCAGAGGTGGGCAATAGTGAAAGGTGAGTTTTGACCTTTTTTCTCTGTTTTCTTTTTTTTTCCTTTATTTTTTCTGCTGTATTAATGGCACTAGCTCATATTTTGAGTTCCCAAACAGAGAACTTCACATAAACGTTGTAAAGGATTCAGTTAGGGCTTTAGTGGGAAAAAAATCAAAATGTTTTGGGTCAAAATTATTGGGGCTTTACTAAGAGTTTCTATGGGAGGTTGAATGCAAAATTGCCAAGCTTACTGGAGATTTAGTGAAATTTATCCTTTCATTTACCGCATCCACATTAGGAATCTACAATTTGATTAGACAAATAAGAGTTATTATTGCTTTTAAGCTAAATTTGTCAATCTTTTGCATGCATGAAAGATATTTATCTTCCATCTATTGTGGTATCCTCTGTTTACTTAACTAATTTGCTGTTATTACTATTGTATGACAGAGAAATGGAACAAGGGAGTTCTAGTGACAGTGTAGTACAACATGATAAATGTACACTTTAAAATATGTTACCAAATTATAGAGAAGGGGGGAATGACAGGAGAAAATTGGAGATGGAAATGTAATTATTGCAGAGAGGACTTTACTGGTTCACACTCAAGAGTTAAAAATCACCTCTTAAGGATAAGCGGGAGTGGAATTAAGATGTGTTCCAAGTCAACACCCGAAAACCTAAGGGGGTTGCAAAGGACGTTAGATCAAGCAGAGACAAGGTTGAGGGTTTCTAGGCCTAAGATGTCAGTTTGGCCTACATCTTCGACTGTAAGTATGGCCGGTGTAGGTGAAAGTGCAAGCATGATGATTCATGCTAGTGAACCTAAGAGGAGGGGGCCTAATACCATGGAACAAGCATTCAACATGGGAGCGATAGAGGAATTAGATGCATTGATTGGTAGGATGTTCTTCACTGGGGGATTATCCTTCAACTTGACTAGAAATTCATATTATATCAAGGCTTTTGCATATGTCGCAAGCAATCCAATCTTTGGTTACAAGCCTCCTGGTTACAATTCCATGAGGACCACTGTCTTACAACGTGAGAAAACTCACGTAAAGAGGTTGATGGAGCCTATCAGAGGCACATGACAACAGAAGGGGGTCTTCATTTGTAGTGATGGGTGGGCGGATGCACAAAGAAGGCCCATCATCAATTTTATGATGATATGTGAGGGTAAGCTAATGTTCTTGAATACCGTGAATGCCGAGGGAGAAGTCAAGAATAAGTATTTTATCCAAGCACAACTAAAGTGCATCATAGAAGTGGGATCGAAAAAAATTATCCAAATCATAACCGATAATGCTTCGGCATGCAAGGCCGCGGGAGGGCTTGTGGAGGGTATTTGACCTCACATATTTTAGACTCCTTGTGTAGTCCATACACTCAATCTTGCTATCAAGAATATTTGTGCGGCTAAGAACACGGAAGCAAATGTCGTGGCTTATGCACAATTACATTAGATTACAGAGATCTCCGATGATGCATTGCTTATGAAGAATTTTATCATAAACCACTCTATGCGACTTTCCATGTTCAATGATTAATCAAAGATGAAGCTCCTATCGATTGCCGACACAAGATTTGTCTCGTGGATTATTATGTTCAAGATGTTTAAGGTCATCAAGAGAGGCCTCCAAGACATGATCCTTGTGATCGATGGAGCTTGTATAGAAAAGATGATGTGGGGAAAACTCAATTTGTGAAAGAGAAAGTCCTCGATGATTTGTGGTGGGACAAAATAGATTTTATTCTTGACTTCACTGGCCCAATTAATAAAATGATAAGGGTCATCGACACCGATATACCATGTCTTCATTTGGTGTATGATATATGTGATACAATGATTGAGAAGGTGAAGCAAGCTATTTATAGGCACGGGGGTAAAAGGGATAACGAGGAATCTCCTTTTTATGAGGTGGTTCACAAGATCTTGGTGGATCGATGGAACAAGGGCAACACCCTGCTTCGGTGCTTGGCACACTCTTTAGTTCCAATGTAATATTTCACATTTCACTCTTTAATGCGAATATTTCTAGTAATTAATACCTTGTGGGCTAGTTCATGTTATTAACGAACGTAGGTACTATCATTCCACATGACTCAATGAGAACGTTAATCGACAAGCTCCAAATCAAGATTTTGAGATCTCTACGGAAAGAGCAAAGTGCTTAAGAAGATACTGTCCTAACCCCGATGAACGACGGGCGGTGAACTTGGAATGTGCTAAGTTTGTGGGGTCTTTGGAGGCTTTTAGTGATCCGGATTCTCTTTCCGATAGAGGACATATGGATCCAAAGTCATGGTGGTTTCTTTATGGTGCAAGTACTCCAAATTTGTAAACATTGACCATAAAGCTTCTACGCCAACCTTGTTCCTCTTATTGTTATGAACGGAATTGGAGTACGTATGGTTTCATTCACTCCTTAAAGAGGAACAAGCTAATCCTGGCACGGGCGGAGGATCTTGTTTATGTTCACACCAACTTTCGCTTACTTTCTCAAAGTTCAGAAGAGTATATGGATGGGGAATCAAGAATATGAAATATTGGTGGAGATGCTTTCGACTCATTTCAAGGTACCGGCATGTTAGATGTTGCTACCCTTTTTCTTGACGAGCCCACAATAGAGGCCGTTGTATTTGAGGAGGATGAAGGAATTGAAGGTATAGAATAATCTTTTTGATGTTTCAACTTGAAAACTTTATTTTAAGATACGCTTTTGGGTGTAATTTTTATATATTTGCAATGTTAGTAACTTAGTATTTTGTAGCCATGGAACTAGTTGCAACTTGAACTTTATTCTCTTGTATTTTTATATGCTCAAGATGAAAGTAATGAAAATTAAAATTTGGTATTATCTTCAAATCAGTTACATAACTTACATTTGTCATTGATTATACAAGCCAAGGTTACATAATAATACAGCATAAAAATTGATCTATTTTTCTATATGTTCATCTTTTCTTTCTCGCATTCTTTAACATTATTGTCTTCAATTCTCCAAGAGATCATTGTCATCCCGACGTTTTAATTCACACCTACAACACACACTTTTCTTTAGTTTCTTATTTATAATCTCTGCTTTACATAACAAAAATTATGAAAATGTAATAGGAATTTAATTCAATATTAATCTATATATAATAATAATGTTAAAAAATCTAGCCGTGTCGTCGTGTCCTATTTTTTTGGGTTTTGCCGTGTCCTTGTCATGTCCGTGTCACCGTGTCCATGTCCGTGCTTTATAGGTCTCTACTTTCAGGTGTCATATCATGAAGATTTCACAACAACTTCCAAGTTCCAACTTGATTCTATTAGCCCTGGAGCTTCATTAACTTACGCTGTGTTCATTTGAATTCTTAAGCTCCTCCATGCTTATAAGTAGAATAGCATTAAGTGCAGGAGGGAGTTTGTCGATCTTCCTTGATTGTATTTGTGATTTTATCATACTCTTGTCAACGTTATCAGGTATATATCGTTTCTGTTTGTTTTATGCCTAAACTCGTGGTTCGGGGGGGGGGGGGGGGGGGGGGGGGGG
>BQKN01000957.1:57398-79358 GCA_022839385.1 Asparagus kiusianus
AAAAAAAAAAGGAATAAACTGTGAAGGATTTTGGCAGCGAGATCTTTGAAAGTGGCTTTTCAGTTGAGGGGATTATGATTGGAAAGGACAAAGAAAGTGGGCAGACCAATTTTGTAGCTGTAAATGATTTGAGTGGATCTATATGGATCAATTGAATACCTATCTTTGGATATATTTATTGTATGTATGTAGCATATAATCAGTTCAAAAATTGAGATCCAGTTACTGTATATATATATATATATATATATATATATATATATATATATATATATATATATATATATATATACACACACCCCTTTTGCACACATCCAAATTTCTAAGATTAGAAAACAAAGTAAATGCTTCACTCACTGAGAGAGGCATAGAGAGAGAGCAGGGGGGGCCGGGGGGGCGGCGGCGTAGGGAAGTTGCAAGTCCAAGTTTGGCACATGCGAAGAAACGAACCCTAAGCACACTTACAGACATACAGAGAGAGGGGAGAGAGAGAGAGAGGTTACCATCTCTTGCACCAGAGAAGAAAAGGCAAAATGGGAGCAAAGAGAAGAACAAACCCTAATCACAAGTATATCTTGTAAATAGGCTTTATGCCAAAGATATAATAGGTTTTCTAGGGTTTCCACTGACTTCTAACTGGCTGTTTGCTCAAGATTCTGCACATGGAATTATTGCCTGAACTCTATATTTATTTCATATACAATTTCAATTTGTATAGGAAGTAAAATTAATTAAACCGACCGCATAAAAATGAATCCATCACATGACAACAAATTCTAAAGACCAAAATAGGCAAATGATAAGTGAAGAAGCTGGACAACAAAGTTAAGAGAGAAAATGGGAACAGAAACAAAAATCCTTTTCCATACTAAAAGAAACAAACATGAACAACAGCAGATCACTCCAATGCATGTTTTCTACTTCAGAAATTGCCAATAATTTATTGAAATTAGTGAAAAATAGGATGAACCTCCAAGTCACAAAGCTAGATAGCAAGAACCCTAGCTTTAAACTTCTGCCTCTTGTCCCTTCTCCTCAAAATAGAAAAAGGTGCCAAACTTTTTCATTGCTAGTAAACTTAACAAGATCCAAGAGAAAGACCCATAAATTAATAGTAATATTCTAAATATACATGCCTCTTAGTTAGCAAGTGAAAGCTATTAACTATAATGTCATAAATATTCTTATTATAAATTGGAAATTAGTATGAACAAATAACATGATGCAAAACAATTGATAATTACCATAAAAGATGTGATATCTTGACTTGATATTACCTGTTGTTTGAGTATTCATAGAGGCGGCCACGGCTGGAAAAGACGATAAGTGCAACCTCTGCATCGCAAAGCACAGAGAGCTCATAAGCTTTCTTCAAGAGTCCATTCCTCCTCTTGCAGAAAGTCACTTGGCGATTCGTTGTGTTCTCAATCCTCTTGATCTCAATCTTTCCCCTTCCCATCTTTGGTTCTCGCTACACTGATCTTGAGCTGATAAAATGACAGTTAGGGGTTATTTTATTATAGTTAGTTTGATATAAACAAGCCCAATAATATCAATCATTAGCTCCTGATCTTGATCAGTCCTCTGATATGTTATGTATGCGTAATGATTTGAGATTAGTAACTTCAAATATAAGTTGATCAACATCTAGCTAGTTAGATTCTTTCTAACAAATTAATCTCTAGCTAATAATGTATATCTGATCTCCCAAAATTTCTCCTATGAATTAGACAAAATAGCAAGGCATATCAAAGGTGATCAGATTTCAATAAAATGAAATTAAATAGATCATGAAAATGGAAAGCTGTTATAAACTATTTATCAATTAATTTTCTCATAATACATAAACTTCCAACATATTGCAAATTATGGCATTCATAGTAACCTTGATGAGAGTTTACTAGTACATTCATCATATCAACAAAATTTTCAAATCAATAAGAAAAGAAAATTAATATTTCTTTGTATAAAGGGAAAAAAGTGAACTTTTAAATTTAACTCTATCTTTTTTTTTCATTTGTTGAGTCTAGTTTACAGAAATTAATCAGATCGAAACGTTCAGATAATTAATACATGAAATCATTACATAGAACTGAAATCTAAAATTAATTTAAATAAAAAGAAATTTCTTGAGAAAAGCTCTGCAAAGACATAAAAGTATAAATTAAAAAAAATTAAAAAAATCCTTCATTTATTAGAATACGAAATTTTCATTCAAATTGGAAGTAAAAGGAGCTCATTCATAGTAATTGTGAGCTTTTTAATTGTACCCTTGCTTCGTCTATCTTTCATCTTTCGATTCTAGGTTAAGAGGCTAATCAGTCTGCAACACTGAGAAATTCATGCATGAAAAAATATTTTATGGAAGTTAGACCTAAAATTAGTTTGAGTGTGTCAAGAGAATTTTCTTGAAAAAATATCAAAATATTCATAAAAGGAAATAAAATCTCGAGTCACTTCAGCTGAACTAAACTCAACCAAAAAAAACAGCAGAAAAGTTATCAAAATTCGAAGAAAACAACTGAGGATCACATTGAAGTTGCTCACCGAAGATAAAACCTAGGAGAAATCTAAAAATGAAGTCAGATTACTTCAAGATCTGAGTCTTTGAGTTGATGAGCGCCATTGTTTTCATGAGAAATTGTGAGAATTTCGAGGAGATCGAAGAGGGAAAAAAAAACAAAAAAGCAAAGTTTTAGCGCATGAGAGAGAAAGAGGGTGAGGGGGAGAGAGACTGGCAGCTATAGCTTAGCTTCTTGCGTTTCCTTTTTAATGAGGACTCTCCTTCTGTTGTCCCTCAGGATCTCATCTTTTTTGCTTAAATGGTGGAATGGTCGTTTTTGCATATATGTCTCAGCTTGTCAATTTGTAGATAGACCCTACAAGATTCTAAAATTACATGAATTAACTGCTAATTCCTTTATTTTATTTTATTTTATTTTTTGTTTATATTTGTTTTTTAACAAACAACTCGGAAATGTTTTGTTGTTCATATAATGGCAGTTTGTGTGTGTGTACCATGACATGTAATTTATGATTTAGTAGAACAAATGAAATACAAGGAGAAAATGATAGTTTAGCAGGATAATAAATCAACCATATCCTTTTATCGCACTATAAGTTTATATTTCGGATATGGTGGAAAGATATTGTAATAGGATGGGAGTGCCAATGAGAGTTCAAACTAAGAAGGTATATGCCTATTAGAGTGCATTTTTTTTGTTCTACTCTCATGGAATTTAACTGGTTTGAAATATCCACTTCAAGTAGTCAACGTAACGAAGTTGGCTAGACTAGGGGTGAACTAATGCTCAGCGCGCTCAAGGCTAGCTAGACTACCCTCATTCATCCCATAAAATACTAATTACATGGCACGTATGTAGGACGTACGAGGGAAATCACAATCAAAAGAGACACTTAGACGTTACTAAGCTAGAGCCTAGATGTATTTACTTACAAAACTACATAACTTGAAAAAAAAAAAAAAAAACCATTTCGTTTTGTATCAATCTATTATCATTAAAGTTTTCTCAAACAAAAATTCATGTATTTTATTACCTTTGACTTGTATATCAACAGAAAATGAACAATTAATTTTGTAATAAAATGAGTCCACATCTCCTAGCGATGACACTGGGATGTGCTAATTATCAATGCCGCGACTAAGACATAATAAAAACGAATCGAGCCAAACCACGTGTTGCACTCCATGGATCTTAAGACTTACGTCGCGTCAACAAGCTCGTGAACCCCGAGCGTGGTAGACATGAATGGAACAAATTAATATTCAATTTCATAACACAGCATGTCTTTTTAGTATATTTCTGAAATTATTTTTCGAAGGGACATTCATTCTACCAGAGTTACTTATGACTAAAATCTTTACATAAATATAAAGGAAATTGGCCTCCCTTTGCTTAAACAGTTCCGCGAGAGCAAATAACTCAACAAGCATAACAACTTCAAGAGCGTCGGACGATAACATGTGAAAGCGACCGCCGACCGCCGACCACCGAAAGCGCAGCCTCCATTAACCACAACTAGTTCCCCTTTCCTGCGCAGAACTCTACCTTAGCCGGTTCCAACAGAAGATCGACCGTTGCAACATGAGTACATACGACAACGGATCGTACGAGGACAACAAAACCCAGCTACGTACCGAATCGGGTAGAGACCAGATACACACACACACACACGACTGTGAGGGTCAATTAGGTTAGAATATTGTTAAAGCGAGCATAGAAATTTCCATGTGTGAGAATTTGAATCAATTAATTTCTAGTGGTTTAAGATTCCGGGTTAATTTTGTTCTCAATCTGTTTACGACTGAGACGTAAAGCTGCTCTCATATGGTTGCTAGTTTAGACCAAGTCAATCAAGTGGACTTTAAGGTCTAGTTAGGTCACATGTGTTGAAAGATCCTATCAATATCAATGGTCATATGTTATTAGTGCATAATTAGTAGCTAGGTTAATTGCTGATAGACCCTGTTATACTGTGTTTTTTAATTTACTATACCTCTATTTTTTATTTTTTGCGTATAAATATACCTTGAGTGATATATACTTATTGACTCTTTTACCTTTAGATATAGAAAATTTTATTTTTGATAAATAAACCCCTTGACGTTAAAGATTAAAAAGAATTCACTCGTAGAGTCTAAAAATAGAATTAACTACCTTTATAGTTCGGCCTTATATCCTACTTTCTCTATAAGCTATTCAATTTGTCTCTTCATGATCTATTTTTAATTTTATCTTGCCTTCCGAACTATTAAATTTGTCATTCCTGATAACCCGCTAAACTATTCTCAGTCCCATCTTAATTATCCCAAAAGCTATAGTTCTGTCCTTAATCCATTTAAAAATATACAAAAATGATAAATAAAAAAAGAAAGAAGTGGTAGTAGGGATTGAAAGCGATAGTTTAAGGGGTTAAACATGTATAGATGAATTTAACAAGTGTATAAAGTAAGATAAATTTTTTTTTTTTTGGTAAATATAAAGTAAGATAATTAAGACTAAAAATAGTTCAGAGAGGGCGTATGAAGAGAAAATTTGAGTAATTTAGAGCCCACGAATGAAGAATGTTATCAGCATGCATGAGTGACTAAGGTCTGAATTTGGGTAGACCAAAGAATCTGAGACTACGGTCTCAATTCGGTTGAAATCAGTGTAGCGAGCGAGTCTGATTAACGTGGCGGTCATTTCAAGATGTCTGGCGTAATGAGGCTCGTAGAACATCGGGAATGCGTGGCCGTCCATCAGTGACTGGACGGTCGAGATTGGGCTTGTCAAATCAGAGACCTCTTTTGCATGGGCGATGACGTCACCTTGTTGGTGATGCTGCTGGGCTTGGCCTTGGCATGAGAGGGATGGGCAGTTACATCAATGCTCGGTCTATTATTTACAACTGTAGAATCGTTTGAGGTGGCATGCAAATTTGAAATGCGAAGGTTTATATGCACTTCTATTTTTTTTGGTCAACGAAAGAATTTTATTTGTTTACTAAATGTAGAGTTTAATTATGTACATCAATGTACTCATTTTTAGAGTAAACTATATCACTATTGTGAGTAAAAAACAATCAAGAAAACTAACAAAACTACCAAAACAAGAACAGCCACCTACAGGGATAAAATCTAGTCCATGTGTTCAGCTGATAGGGAGCTGTTGTTGAGGATGATTGTCAAAATCTCAATTTTGATGCTCCTGATCAGATGTGCGATACTATGATTCTTTTGATTGAAGATTCTCTCATTGTGTTCCCTCCAAATACAATACCAGTTTAGCAGCAAATGCCATTCCTTTATTTTTTTTTGCTTGAAACCTTTCCCCTTCAACCTGCAACTGTACCAGTTTATCAGCAGACCCCATTCACATGCTCTCCAATTGTATTTGAGCCATTCCATGATCCCATTCCAGACTTCTTTTGCGTAATTACATCCAAAGAATAGATGATTACGATCCTCTGCTTCAGCCCCATAGCACAAACAACAATTGTTGGATTGAATAACTCCTCTCCTTTGTAGCTTATCTTGTGTAAGAAGTCTATCCTGGACTGCAAGCCACAACACAAAAGAATGCTTAGAATAGTTGAGTTTCTCCCAAACTGTTTCATACCAGTGCACTTTGATTGTTGTAGGACATAGGCGATAATACAAATCAGATAGATGAACCTTGAGGTCTTTGTAGCAAGAACTGATCATCAGTTTCAAGTTCTCAGCTCCTCCACAAGAAATTAACACATTATCTCTAACTTTAAGTAGATGTTTCCACATCCAAGAATCTCCCTTTTTCATCACAACCTGCAAGATGTCCCTATTTATTAAATAGGTCCCATGAACTCATTTGATCCACAAAGACTCTTTGTTCATATGAATATACCAAAGAGTTCTTAATGTTGATGCATTGTTCCAGATTACAGCTGAAAAAATCCCTAAGCCTCCAAACTTCTTCCCAATATAGATTTTATCCCATGATACTAGTGGTGTTTTGAAGACATGATCAGTTTCCCCCCAAATAATACTCCTGCACAACTCATCAATCTTTTGGAGAACTTTTACTGGAAGGACATAGCTGGATGTCCAGTAAATTTGAATTCCTAGGATGACACTTTTTATAATTTGCAACCTTCCAGCATACGATAGGTTTCTATGTTTTGTCCAGACTTAAAATTGGCTAGAAATTTTTATGAAAAGTGGACTGCAATCAATATAAGATAGCCTCTTGCATATAAGAGGAACTCCTAAGTATCTGATTGGTAGTGTGCCTTCAGAGAAGCCCAACTGATCATGAATGCAATCCTTTACTGAGTTATCAACCCCCCATAAACAATTGAACACTTATTTGGGTTAGCTTCCAAGCCTAAAGTTGCGCTAAAATTGGTGATGCATTGATATATTCTCTGAAGCTAAATAAGAGTAGGTCATCAGCAAAAATCAAGTGACTGATTTTGAGCTTTCTACATTTAGGATGAAACTTAAAACTTCTGTCATATTTCAATTGATTGAGGCTTCTTGAGAGATATTCCATGCCAAGAATAAACAAGTAGGGAGATAAGAGATCATCTTGTTTTAGACCCCTTTCACCTTTAAAATACCTACAGAGTGAAACATTTAGAGAGATGGAATACTTCGGGGAGGTTCTACAAGCCATGATCCATCTAATCATATTATTAGGGAAACCCAGGCCAATTAGCATCCCTCTTATAAAACTCCAACTGATTGTATCAAAAGCCTTTCGTATATCAATATTCAACATGATTCTTGGAGATATATGCTTCCTCCCATAGTTCTTCTTAAGCTTATGGGCTAACATGATATTATTTGCAAGTTGTCTCCATTTAACAAATGCACTTTGAGCCTCACTTATGAGATATCTCATAATAGTTTGAATTCTGCTTGCAATGATTTTGGAGATAAACTTGTAGAGGCAATTACAGCAGGATAAAGGCCTGAAATCTTAAAGATTTTTAGGATAATGTACCTTGGGAATAAGTGATATGGAAGTGGAGTTTATTGCACCCAAGAGTTTCCCTGTCCTGAAAAAATCTTCAATGACAAGTGTGACTTCTTCTCCAATTATTGACCATGAAGCTTTATAAAAAAAGCACTAAATCCATCTGGACCTGAAGCCTTGTTGTCATGAATTGAGAAAATTGCTTTTCTAATTTCCTCTTTAGATATAAGAGCTAACAGATTCTTGGCTTGATTTTCATCTAGGCAAGGACCATTTTGAATGATGTTGATATCAGGTGTAGTAGTTGCTATAGCAGTCCCCATGAGGTTTTTATAAAAAGAGATCAATTCATTAACAATACCCTCCATCTCTGTAATTTTGTCACCTAGATTATTATAGAGAATTGTAACTCTATTATGATTCATATTAGATTTAATAATTGAGTGGAAGAAGCCGGTGGATCTATCTCCTTAAAGACTCCAAGCTATTCTTGCTTTCTAGTAATAGAAGGATACTTCACAGGCCAAGAGCTTATTATAAGAAGAGATGAATTGCTTTTCCTGAATAATATAGCTGGGATTGAGAGGATCTCCTTGTAATTTCTTTTGAACTTCCTCTAAGGCAATCTTTGCTTTTTGAACCTGCATGGTGATATTGTAGAAATGGTTCTTGTTGAGGTTTTTTAAAGCTCCCTTCAGCTGTTTGAGCTTTTCATTAACTGAAAACATACTATTTCCCTTTATGTGTTTTTGCCATATAGTTAAAACTATGGGAAGGAACATTTCATGTTTTGTCCACATCTTCAAAAATTTAAAAGCCTATTTCCCCATAGCTTCCTCATCATAAATAGATACCAAAGCAGGAGAGTGGTCTGAGAAGTTTAGCAGCAAAAACTCAACATGGCTTGGGTTATATATGTGGATCCAGGAGACATTGACCAAGGCCCTATCTAATCTACTCCAAACCCTGGTAGTAATGTCTTGCTTGTTATTCTAAGTGTAGAAACAACCAGTGTTTTTTTAGATGTGAGAGATGACAATCATCTATGAAAGAACTAAAGTCTTTAGTGTCAGTATCAGTGAGTGTTGCACCACCAAGTTTTTCCTCATTAGAGAGCATAGCATTAAAATCTCCACATAGAAGCCAGAGAATATTCCCAATAGATTGATGTAATAGGGATAATTCAGTCCATAGATTCTTTCTAGCCTCCAATTGGTTAAAACCATATATTGATGATATAATACAATCAATTCTTCCATCTTTAGATTCGACAATGCATGTTAAATGTTGAGGAGAGGAATATGAGATCTGAATATCCAGCACATTAGGATCCCATAGTAGCATAATTCTCGCAGTACCAGCACTACTCACATTAGAATCCATTCCTAGTTTCCTGCAATTCTTTTTGTAATGCTAGGTAATTTTCCCTCCTTCAATTTAGTTTCCAGAAGAGCAATAAAAGAAAGGTGATATTGCATAATATGCTGCTTAACTAAGTGTTTCTTAGGGGATTTATTTAATCCCTTAACATTCCAAAAAGTCAGATTCATCAGTTCAGCCCTTCTCTATCCAATGTAGAGGGGTCAATTTTACTTTCCATATTAATTAGAGGAGCAAAGGAGTACCTATAAAAAAGATTCTTTCTAGTAATACTTCTTTGCACTTGTTTCCATGAGTTTTCATTTAGTACTTAATCTCAGTCTTTGATATTAGCCTCAAAAACAAGTTGAACATGCACACAGCCAGATGCACTTCTATTTACTCAAGGGATGTTTGCATTTGTTGTTCTCTAACTGCAGTTGCATGCGATTGAGATATTTTGGATTAGTTACAGTTATTTATTCACTGAAATCATTATATCAATAAATATAGTCGTTAAGTATAGTTGTGAAAAGACCCTCACTTATAGACGACTTAAGCACATTTAGAGGTAAACCTTAATTGCAATTCTCTTGACTTGCAAACAGTTAATTTGTATCTTCAATATTGTAGCTCGTCAAGAAGATGATAGGCCTAGACGAGTACCTACAATCACAATTGCATATGTAAATTGTAAAGTCTTAAAATTTAACCGCGCAACTGTTATTACTGTTGGATAGCGAATTCCTAATCTATTTTGGTAACATGAGGTTATTAGGATTCCTAATCTATTTTGGTAGCATGAAGATATTAGGATTCCTAATCTATTTTGGTAATAGGTTATTAGGATTCCTAATTTGATTTGGCTTTTAGTTTAGAATTCCTAGTATGTTTATGATTTTAGGATTTCTATATATATGGAACAATTGGAAGAGAGAATTTGGGAGAAGCAAATTGGGGATATTTGGAGCACAGAAAAGAGGTATTTTCTGAGCTATTTGTTTAGGGTTTTGTTTGGAGAGATTAAGAGCTTGTTGGTGAGATTAGTTTGTTCCTTCGAGTGATTTGTAATCTCAGTTTGTACTCTTTCTCTATTAGTGAAAACCTCATCTCCTTTTTGTCCCGTGGACATAGGTAACTTGCCGAACCACGTTAAAATTAGTGTTTTGTTTGTGCATTGATATTTTGGTTCCTCGACACAGCTTTTGGCACGATAATTTGGTATCAGAGCTCGGGCTACGCTTGGGCTATTTGGAGGAGTAGATCGATTTGGAAAGCTCGTCTAGGGTTTCAGTTGGTGAGAAAGGTGGGATCTTTTCGGTAAAGCTTCTTTCTTTTCTTAGTTTTGGATCTATTCTTCGTTTGTTTCCGCATTTGTTGTTGGTGTGTTGAGAATTATGGCCGAGAAAGAGGGAGTTAAGGGTAGTTCTTCAGGTGTGAAGACTGTCCAAAGTTTGAGTATCCACTCGATGAAGATTGACGTGGAGAAGTTCAATGGCACTAACAATTTTGGACTTTGGCGATGCGAAGTCTTGGATGCGCTCAATGCGTAGAATTTGGAAGATTCGTTGGAGTTGGACGGGAAACCGAACGACATTGATGAGAAGGTTTGGAAAAAGATGAATCGGACAGCGTGTGGTGTGATTAGGTCTTGTCTTACTCAAGATCTAAAATATGATGTAATGAATGAGACTTCTGCGAAGAAGATTTGGGAGGTCCTATAGAGCATGTACTTGACGAAGAGCGTTGAAAATCGCTTGCATTTGAAGATGAGGCTTTATCGCTTCCAATTGAAGAAGGGAACATCCATTAGTGATCACATGAACCACTACACGAAGCTTCTTGCAGATTTGGCGAATGTAGATGTTATTGTTGAAGATGAGGACAAGGCGTTGCTATTGTTGAGTTCCTTTCCTGACGAGGAATATGAGACGTTTGTCCTTACTCTTATTAATGGGAAGACATCTCTTTCATATAGTGAGGTCACCACTGCATTAGTGAATTACCAACTCAGGAAGAAGGACAATGAGACTTCTATTGAGCCGGTAGCGGGGGCATTGGTTACAAGAGCAAAGGGTCTAAACCGAGGTAGAAGGTCACATTCTAGAGGAGCACATCTTAGAATTCGTAGGAATCAGTGTGTTTTTTGTAAAGAAGATGGACATTGGAAAGCTGAATGTCCAAAGTTGAATGATCAAGCCGGGAAGAATAAGGGGAAAGCTATACAAGCTTCAGAGGTGAATATTGTCAAGACTAGTGGTAACAATTTAGATTCGGATTCTTCAGGCTACTCATTATCTGTACTGTCGTCAGTTTATGTTGCCTACTCTACAGAGTGGATGTTGAATTCGGGCGTTACATACCATATTTGCCCTAGGAGGATTGGTTCTCCAACTTTCAGGAGTTAGAAAGAGGGGATTTCGTGCTCATGGGGAATGATCACAAATGCTCTATTGGTGGTATCGGTACCGTTCGGATCAGAATGAGTGACGGGGTGATTCGGGAGTTGGTTGGAGTGAGGTTCGTTCCTCAGTTGAAGAAGAACATCATTTCACTTGGAGCTTTGGAGGCAGCAGGCTATAGGGTGATCTTGGCGGATGCACGCTTGAAGGTTATATTTGGGTCCATGATTGTGATAAAGGGCGTCAGAAGAGTAACTTATACTATTTGCTTGGGAGCACGGTGATTGATAGAGCTCTGACGACTTCATTGGATTTGGCTAGATTGTGGCGTTGTTTGGTGCTGGGGTATTTGATTGGTGATGCCGTGCATAGGTTGTTGAGGAGTGCTTTGACCTACAGATGGAAGTCATTTGAGCACATTGGGATGAGCAAGACCGAGGTGGAGTTTAGCACTCCTATCCATCGAGCGATGGGTCTTTTAGGAGGTGTTTAGTTAGGCATTTGGGGGCCTTCTAAGGAGACATCATTGGGAGGTAATCGTTTTGTAGTTTTCACAGTTGGTGATTGTTCTAGGTATTATTGGGTCGTGGTCAGTTCCCGTTGGTGTAAAGTCCTAGAAGTCAACAACAATTGGAAGAAGTGTATTGGCAGAAAGGTAACTCGTTGTTCTAGCTTTGGTAGGGGTCCTTTCTTACGTTTGTGTCGAGCTCACGGCAATAAGAGACACTTCATTGGTGTGGAGACTTTGGGGTGACAAGATGAGATGATAGTTTCGATGAGTCGTTCCTTTCTGGAGGAGGATCGGTGTTGGTTGTCGAGCATTGGTTCTGGAGCTTCGACATATTTGGGTCATCTTAGTTATAGGTCGCCGACTGCTACATTAGGAGTTATTGGATCTGATAGAGTTGCTTCAGATTTTGGTCGACGTCGGATATTTGGTTACCCAGCATTTGGTCACATCGAGGATGTGAGATTTGATCCGATTGCACGTTTAGGATTCAGAGGCTCATTTTATTATCGTTTGGGAGCTTCTGATTTTGTTCTGAGCAGGAATGTCACTTTTGACTCTCGGCAGGTGGAGAGTATTGATCAGGTCGTTTGGATATCACGGCAGGTGGAGGGTGATGCTACTTCACGTTAGGTGGAACTTATTCCACATACTCCATATCATACTGCGTCATTTGGGATTCTAGCTGAGGTGACACAGGTTGGGGATCATTTGATTTCGGATGCAGATGATGGATTGGTTTTGGATTAGGTTACAGCTGGTAGACATGATTTGGATACAGCCATTGGTTCTCCTCAGATGAAGGTGTTTAATTTGTATCAGTTTAGGGCCGCTATCAGTTGCAGATCCGTTGGCGATATTGGGAAAGAGTTGCAGACTTTTCTATTTGTTTGAGGGCCTTTGGAGAGCGTTTGGGTGAACTGCGTGAAGGCAGTCAGTTTTGATGCAGCCGATTTAGTGAGTAGATACCGACATTTGGGTGAGTGTTCGCACTCCCGTTTGGGTCTTGACTTGTTGTGGATTGAGTCCGTTATTGTGGATCGTTTCACTTCGTACTGGACGTAACAAGTGAGGCATTTGGTTTGGTTGGTGTCAGCTCAGTTTTGGAAAAACTTCACCGAGGTGGAGAATTGTTGGATAGCGGATTCCTAATCTATTTTGGTAACATGAGGTTATTAGGATTCCTAATCTATTTTGGTAGCATGAGGATATTAGGATTCCTAATCTATTTTGGTAATAGGTTATTAGGATTCCTAATTTGATTTGGTTTTTAGTTTAGAATTCCTAGTATGTTTATGATTTTAGGATTTCTATATATATGGAACAATTGGAAGAGAGAATTTGGGAGAAGCAAATTGGGGATATTTGGAGCACAGAAAAGATGTATTTTCTGAGCTATTTGTTTAGGGTTTTGTTTGGAGAGATTAAGAGCTTGTTGGTGAGATTAGTTTGTTCCTTCGAGTGATTTGTAATCTCAGTTTGTACTCTTTCTCTATTAGTGAAAACCTCATCTCCTTTTTGTCCCGTGGACGTAGGTAACTTGCCGAACCACGTTAAAATTAGTGTTTTGTTTGTGCATTGATATTTTGGTTCCTCGACACAGCTTTTGGCACAACAATTACAACTACAACTATATGTAGCACACGATTGCAGTTTCACACATTGTACTTGCTATGTAGTTATAGTTGCAAGGAAACAAAAAATTCTGCTTAAATTCAATGAATCTCATATCCCAAAATATAGGCATACAGAACTGAACGATTGCATTTATAAATTGCAAAAAGTAAAAATTGAACCCAACAACACTAAGTAGAGCTGCATGCAGTTATAGTTATGTATGATGTATCCGTTTCTATCGAGATGAATAATGGACAAATATTCTAGGCTCCGTTTGGATATCATGGTGTTTTGCTTGTTTCCATAGTGTTTTTACCAAAAACAAAACACCATGCGTTTGGAAACCATGGTGTTTTTTGAGCTAAATCATCCTCAAACCAAAAACACAACACTTATTTCAAAACACCTAAAAGCTTGTTTTAAGTTTAGTGTTTTGATTTTGAGTTTGAGAAGGTGTTAATATAATATCTAACATAATATATTAAATGTAATACTATACTATACTATATTATAGTTAATCTAATATATTAGTAATATTTATTAAATAATATAAAAATATAATAAATAAAATATCTTATATAACAATATATAACATATTAAATACTAGTATTTAATATGTTAACAATGTATTATATAATAAAAACTAATAATAAAATATAAATAAAATAATAAAAATAATAAAAAAGTTATTGATGATAAATAATGATATAATAATATACTACATAATAGTATAATCGCTATAATATTATTAACTTTTAATAAATAAACTGTAATAAAATAATAATTAAAAAATATTATATAATAGTAAAATATTTAAAAATAAAATAACAATATAATAGTAATATTATTATAATATATTGTATGGTAAATGTAATATAATATATAAAATAATTTATTGCTAACAAATGTTAATGTAAAAATAATATACACATAATATAAAAATATTTATTTATATTATAAATTATTAATATATTATTAAATTACTATTAATAAACTCTAACATATTAGAGACCATAATATATTACATAATATTAGTATAATTATAATTTATTAATTTATTAATAACATACTAGTAATAATAATATTAACATTATTAATAATATTATATTATATTAATAATAGTATAATATTATATTAATAATAAAATATCATTATTATAAAAATATTAATATAATATATATCAATAACAAATTGATATACGAAAATAATTAAATATATAAATATTTGAAAATAATATGTAATAATTATAATCTAATATAACTCATTAAGTACAATATAATATTATAATACATTATAGAATTTTATATTGCATTATATTTAATACTTATAATGCTATAATAATTTAAAATAACTATTATAACATTTTATTTACAATATATTTTAATATAATTAATGTAATATATTAATAATATGTTTAATACTAACGTTATAACGAGTCAAACAAGTGTTGACCAAAAATGTTAGGAATCTTGACCCCAAGATTAGTTTATTTTGATGATAACAAATATTATATGTGTATTATGTACTAACATTTATTTTGCTGTATCAGAGCTATATCAATAATTATATTCAAAGAGATACTCAAGACATAGATGAGTTTAAGGCAAAATGAAGCAAAGAAGAAAATATACTTTATTGTCAAAATGTAATTTTATATTTTCTTTTCTTAGAAATTTGTACAAGCATTGATCACTCATACACATACACACACATAGTGTTAGAACATACTAACACATGCTTAGTATGTTGGTTAACAATAGAAATCCCCTATGCTAGCCATTAGAGTTTATAGATATTGAGTGAGTCTTAAAACATTTCATTTATACCCCTTAGCAATTATAATCTGGAAAAACTCAAAAGACCAAAGTTGTAGGTCTCTTCAAGATCTTTCCAACAAATCTTAAATCACCTCATTCCGACATCGGATGAGAAAGTTACAGTCAAAATACTGAACACAGAATTCTAGAATCTGTGAGTTTACAGTGTAGTCGACTACTATGCCTTGTAGTCGACTACTAAGCAATTTTCTGACTTCACAGAGTCTGTTTAGACTTAGTGTAGTCGACTATTATGACTTGTAGTCGACTACAGATGTAGTTTTTTCAGATTTCAGGTTTTGAATAAGTGTCTGTTTATAGCCGTTTTGTGGACGTTAATTGAGTTTAAAATTTTGTCATTTCAGAGGCTATAAATAGGTTTAAACATCAGAAAACAAGCACTAAGTTTTTCACTTATAAGATTCACATATTGTGCAAATTAACTCTCTAAACTTTTAGTTTTTCAATCTGTTTTTCCATAAAAGAGAGTTTCTGATATTACCTTTGTTCCTATCATTCTTAGAGCTTGTTTAGGTAATATTCAGAGAGTTAAAAGAATCCTAAGCCACTACTGCACTTCACTACACATTCAAGGCTTATAGGATCAATTGTGTTCTTGCTTCAAAAAGGATTTCTCTCGGGTTTGAGAGGGTTGATCTCTTGGTTTAGAGATTGGGTGGCAATTAGCATGGTCTTGTCAATTGGGTTTGCAATTTGCATGGTCTTGTAAATTGGTCAGGTTTGCTTTTGATTTTGTAAGGTTTTAAAATCATAGTGGAAATTCTCAAGCGGAATTTGCTTGGGGACTGGATGTACACCAGGGAGGTGGAACCAGTATACATGCTTGTGTTTGTGATGTTTATTTTCTGAGATTATCATTCTTTCTTTGCAATTTATAATTTACTTTGCAAACTCACCCTCTAGTGTTTAAGTGTAAAGCTTCCACAGATTTTTATAAGAGCGCACTCTATTCTTAAGGGTCACGATTCTACACTTGGTATACATAAGCAAAATCAGACCCTACAAAAAATACTTAACATGGTGTTTTGAAAACGTTTTAAGGTAAAAACACAACACCATGATAATTTTTTACAAAAACACAACAAAGAATACACCATGGTACCCAACTAGTTACTAGTAATTAATAAGTGACTATTTATTATTTACTTATTGAAGTTACTATTCATTTAGTCTTATGTACTATGTGAATGTACTATATGTATGTACTATTTAAATAAGAGGTGCACCCCCCCCCCCCCCCCCCCCCACCCCCCCACCCCCCTCCTGATTTCCTTATCTAAAATAATGAAAGAGACTAATGGATATCGAGTAATACAAAATAAAGTCTCCAATTATAACTTCTTTCTCTAAAAATATGCATCAAGGTTATAAGTTTGTTTGACTCCCTATACAAAGAAAAACCACGACAAAGGACTAGAATTGATGTAATGCAAGCTAGCAACTAATGACTACATATTTAATGAATACAAGTTATAAACAATAATGACATGCATAAACTTATTTGGCTACACTTATAAGTAGCATGTAAAGTGAAAAAGGTGAAGTGCAACAGGTTCAATGTTGCTCAACTTCTTTAAGGATAAAGTTACTTCTAGCAAATTTTGTTTTGGGCAACGTGAAGGGGAATAATCAAAATGGTCATAAAATGAGTATAGCTCTTTCATTTGTGGAGCTTGTTTGTGGACAATGAGGCAATTATTGGGTTTGGCAATGTTTCATAAGGACCACTAGTAGAAAATCAAGCATCCTAGACGGAATTTTCCGTCTAGGATAGCTAGATTTCCGTCTAATTAGTTATCCTAGACGGAATTCCGTCTAGGATGTTGGTCTAGTTTGTTGCCGTCTAGGATGCATCATCCTAGACAGAATTTCCTTTTACGATAGTATCCTAGATGAAAATGTATCCTAGACGGAATAAAATACCGTCTAGAATAGCTCTAGACGGAAAAAACAACCGTCTAGGATTATCCTAGACGGAATTTTCGTCTAGGTTCCATCTAGGATGTATTCTAGATGGAAAATTCCATCTAAGATAGCATCCTAGAAGAAAAATTTCGTCTAGGATGCTACAATATTTTTTTTCTTTTTGCAGAACCTACTTCGCACTGCATATAATATCACATGTACACAATATAGCACAACACCAAATCATATTCATATCCAATTCTATTCAACACAATCTAATTATATTACAATATCAAATTCAATTATATTCAAATAATACATTCACCAAAATACTAGACCGATACATAAATTGTTGACATAGATGCAAAATACTAGAGCGATACATAAATTGTTGACATAGATCCGAAATACTCTGAAGCTTGTCCAATTGTGTGCTTACTTTCTCAATCTGCTTCTCCACTTCTGCCACCTAGAATAAGCAATGTATTGAACATGTAAGAAGAATATCAGAGACAATAATAAGAAAGACAAGTTTACGAGTAATCTCTTTGTTACTTATCTCTCATTATACCAATATCACTTGAAAAATAACTGACCTTTGTAATTGAATCTGTTATGAGACAAATCTGTTCCACGAATATATGACTTGATAAGTCAGCATCTCAACCAGCCCAATAAGCCGACACCCCAGTATCGGCGCGAGAAGCGGTGACAGTCGACGTGAATATCGACTCGAGAGACGGTTATTAGCTGTGACAAGACGATATTCCAACCAGTCGGACAGGCCGTCACCCCTGAGTCGACACGAAAGGCGGTGTCCGTCGCCACGAGAGTCAGCAATTCAAAGATATGACCCTAAAGACCTTGCTTCTCGACGAAGCTAAAGGGTTGTCCTTATCTCAAACCCGTCAGCATAGGTGTCACTTTTCAATATTGTTTAATCTTTGATAATCATCATTATGTCTCTGTCCTTAACAGTCTCGAAGACTTGTCGACTGTTGGCTCCCAATGTTGTCGAAGTGATCTCCCACCACTCACAAACCAACACATGAAGAGTAAATGATGACTTATTTTCCAACTCACTCCTCATCACCGCCTCACTATCGTCTTAGTACATACTCATGAAGTGACCAATCTGTCCTCGGCATCCTCTATAAATGCAGATGCTATTCGCTATAGCTAGAGGTTCGTAATCTAAAACCCCCAAGAGCACGCACTAAACAAAAACAAGAACACATAGTTCTGTTACTCTACTCAAGCTCAAGTTCATCAACTAATTTGATCGTCAGAGGTACCACGGGGGAACTTATCCCCATCCTCTTACGACTCCTTGTGTGCAGATTGCTCAATCATTCTGAGTCCGAAATCAGGCATAAAGTCAAAGAAGAAAGCGGCCCCTTGCAAACTCCGTGACTTTATTTGACTGTGTGATATTTAACATCAATAGTTTGCCGCCCAACGTGAGGCCTCCTTTCTTTTTTGAGAAAAAAATGCCAAGCTCCAATATAGAATCTGAGCAGTCGCCTAATTATGTTACCCAAAATTAAATGGACATGCAGAAGCTGCCAACAAATGTATTCTTCAAGCATTAAAAAAGAAGGTGGATACCGTTCTAGGACGTTGGGTGGAGGAGTTACCGAGTATCCTATAGTCATACTGCACAACCCATAAGAATTAATAGTGGGGACTCCCTTTAAGCTGAGATATGGGGCTGAGGCAGTTACTCCGGTCAAAGTAGGTATGCCGATCATTCGGCTGCAACACTTCGATGAAGACATGAACTCGGTAGGACTTCTAGTCAACCTCGACCTCTTAGAAGAAACCAGAGAGAAAGCACTCTGAACTCAGGTCATTAACCAACAACGAATCGTGCACCACTACAATCGTATGATTCGTCCAAGAAATTCAACACTGGGGACCTTGTCCTTCATAAAACAATCTTTGACAAAGACACCCAGTGAGGCAAACTAGCTCCTAACTAGGAAGGCCCATATATGGTTCTGGAGGAACTTAAAATGAGTACCTATCGGTTAAAGACACCAGATGGAAGGATCCTTCACCACCCATGGAATATCGAACACTTACGATAGTATTTTCCTTGAACTTCAAAGTTTAACTACTCTCAAGCTCTGTAGACTTCTTTTGAAGAAAGTCTGTGTTAAATTATATGTTTATTAAGACCTAGTCGACTCTCTCAAGCCTAAGCATTCGACTTCCGAGTCGAATTCCAAGCCCTTACTACCTTATCAAGAATAAACCCAATGCACAACCCTTTGGCCGATTTCCACAGTCATCTCTCGATCCTAGGAAAAGAAAAGACCTAGTCCACTCTCTCAAGCCTAGGCACTTGACTCTAAAGTCAAATCGTATACTTTTAGAAAATATACAAGTATTGATATTGATTGGGTTCTAAGCATTTTGGAATTCTATCTTAATAAAAGCATCGTAAACTCGAAAAGATAGATTCTTCCTAGATTAATACTGGTTGTTTACAATCATACTAAAACCACTGATAATAAGTCAATTCAATGAACAAAGGAAAGTGGATTCTGATTCAAGAAAAACTTCTATTACATTAAGCAAAAGCCTGATGAGGCTTGATAAAAAGAAGGGAGGAAGACGGGGAAAGGGCACAACAAGTTCTCAATTATCTCTGCCAGCGGAAGCTCCTTGGGGTGGAGCGACAGCTTCTTGGATAACCGTAGTTTCCTCCTCTTTGCCATCTAAAAATTTATCATCTTTTCCCAAGATTAAATTCAGTCCCCCTCCCCTCGCCTTGATCTCTTTTAGAAGATCGAGACAGTAGGAGACTGGGGAAGGATAATAACGATCAGCGGGAGGATGTGAGCTAAGAGGTACTAAGAAGGCGAAGTAATCGACCCTAGCTTTACATGCTAAGGCCACCTTAGCCTTCCCTATAGAACTTTGATGCAAATCTTTGATTATTTGATCCCTGTATTGAGGCGAGTCAAAGTGAACAAGTTTACCCTTTAAGTCCTTCACCATAGTGATAGACGCTTGACTACTCGACTACTCTTTCTCGAGATCATGCTTCAATTGTTCGATGGAGAGATAACTCGATCAGACTTCCTCATCGGCAGCTCTTCTTTGGCGCATTTAGAATTCTACCTCCTTTGTTAGAGTGGCCAGAAGATCGTCTCGCTCTTTAATCCCTCGCTGGAGATGATTGATCTCCCTCTTCTGATGATCAGCCTCTCTCTTTAGATCCCCGATTGTCGATACATGCTTATCACTCAGGGACCAAAGTCATTCGAGGACTCTCTCCCTGGCATCCACCTCCTGACACCAGCAAGCTTTGATGCTGTTCAACTCAGCCTCCAAGGCACTGACCTTCTTCCCCGCCTCCTCCTTAGCCATTTTCTCCTTTGTTATGTCCCATAGCCATCTCTGTGGAGCGTTATTCATGTGCTTGAGTCGCTCATATAGTTCTTTCTCCACCAGCACGCCTCAGACTAAATGAGCCTTGAGAGCTAGATGCAAGCCAAAGCTTAGCATCCTCTTCAAAAAGTTATAATCTTTAGGAAGGGAGAATTATTGAACAGCTGTGATTGGAGCCGAGAGAGATCCCAGAATGGAGGTCACTTTATCGAGATGCGCAGGTGGGATGAACTTGTTACAGTCAGAGAGCTCTTTCCTTGGCGGGCAAGGGCCTAGTGGCACTCCTGCTAGCATCGCTTTGGTTCTCTCCCAATCTTGGGAGTCGACCTCTGAAACCCAGCGAGGAAAAGGCTAGCCACCCTCCTCCCTTTCCTCGATCTCATAGTCCCCGATAGTCTCTTCTGCATGAGGCACAGGGAGGGGTGCGATTTCTTTAGCCATTTTCCTTGCTAACTCCGCTAGCTCTTTGCCTGGCCTGTGAGTCAATGTCGACTCAGAATTCAGGCCGACGACTTCGATGCCAGCCGTAGCATCCGTGGGTTTAGACGATCCCGCCACCTCCTCAGTCGCCAGAGGAATAAGGAGATCTCCAATAATGACCTTATACCGTCACTGACTTGAATACCCGACTGTTCTTCTATTAGCCCTTGGTTTGTAACAGGGCCAACTCCGGGCGTCTCAGTGACTCGTGCTATAGCTGGTTACTGGACGCATCTAGTCGTCAGTCTCTTAGTATTTTTCCTCTTTACTAGCTGGACAGCCAGTTTTCTCATCCGAGACTTCAGGTTGGATATCTCTTCAGAGCTCAGATATCCCCTCGGCCTCTTTTGGGGCCTTGCAGCAAACCCCGACTCCTCCCATCTGGATCTTGCTTCCTGACTTCTAGCAAGAGGGAGTGCTAACATGTTTGCCCTAGTTTGATATGTCTCAGTGGGCAAGACCTAAGAGATGAGCGCCACCCGAAGTGACGCCAAGTCGAAGAGCTTGCCCCTCTCTCTAGATCCAGTGTAGGATTGGATCTGCCCAAGTTGTCGTCTTTCCTCAGTATTAAGAGGACTGCGTTTCAATACATCTTTGTTGATCTTAGGCCAATCCGAACATGAAAGAAACTCTTCAGCTCCTTCGACCCACAAGAAATATCTTTTCCAGTCACTATTGGACTCTGGAGTATCAGAGATAAACTTGAAATTGCTTGTATAGTAAAAGAAGAAATGTGAATCCTTTTTGGTTGACTTAATGCCAACCAAGTGGTCGACCAAATTCAGGGTGGGCAGAACACCTACTCGTAAGCAGATGACTATGAAAGCCATCAGAATCCCCATTGCATTCGTAGCGAGTTGAGAAGGAGAAATCCCCATGATGTCACATGCCTCCTTTACGAACAGATGGAGAGGCAGTCGAAGCCCTTGATCAAGACGGGCTAAGTTGTATGTAGGAAAAATTGCAAAGAAGAGAATAAAAGAAACTTAAAT